>LBNU01027539.1:97723-119492 GCA_014162995.1 Artemisia annua | reverse complement strand
CTGATTACCCTGACTCAATAGTGGTTGTGCTAGTGTGAATCTGTTTCTGCTGATGCATGAAACTGACTCTGCTGCTAGTGTTGTGAGTCTGCTGCTAGGACTCTGCTGCTAGCACTGACTCTGCTGCTAGTGTTGTGAGTCTGCTGCTAGGACTCTGCTGCTAGCACTGACTCTGCTGCTAGTGTTGTGAGTCTGCTGCTAGTACTCAGATGAAATGTAACTGTTTTGACCTATTCAATTGACAGTTATATCTACTATTATGACCACGTTTAATTGGTCATGTAACCACTATCTTTGGCTATAATGAGGGTAATTATGTGGAGATTAATGGGCCGATTAATTCTCATAATTCCATTTAATTAGCCATGAGTACTTTCCTATTTAAGAGGAATTATGTTGAGCATGAAAGATACACAGAAAACAAAACACTAAGATACGCAAGGGTTATTGATTTGTGCCTAATTCAATAACAAACATTTGGTCTTATCCCAAGTAGATATTCGTGATACCCAGGCATTAGGGTCGAATAGTTTACTTTGGAAAGTGATAACACGATTCCAAGTGATATCCGGTAACCTTAATTGGTACATAGTTAGGCTATTGATTATCTTACCCTGTTCTGGGCTCATTATTACACCAACATAAACATGATTTACGCAAAAAGTTTAACGCAACTGCGTTAAACTATTTATTAAAGAGTTATGTTTTACGGTAGATTTATAGATGTTGTGCAATGAAGTTTAGCATACCATCAACTAGAATGTAGCATTTATAGTGCTTACAAGTTGAAGTAACTATGGAAAGCGATTGATGGAATGATGGCTGGTGTTAGTTGCATTTATTTTGTTAGGAAAAAATTAACAAGACATGCATGTGTGGTCCGTTTCATTGTTTTATTTCTTGAATATAATGCATGTCTGATTGATATGATGTATTTTTCGATGATATTAGTATATGCAATATTGGAATTTCGTGTTACTAAGATATTTTCTGTAGAAATTCGTTCAACAAAAAGCAACAGACGATTTTGTAAAGTGAGTGTTGGTCGTCGATGTTAATATCTCGTGTGGGTGCTAGAAACAAACTAGTATACGAATATACAATTTCTAATCTTACAACATAATGTGATGAGCTCCAAGTTGTTTCATTTAACTTGGTGTCGAACAGGCTTAAAGGTTCGATCAGGTCGTGGGTGGATTGGAGCTCGGATCCCGCTCGTGCTTGCAAGGGTTGACAGTTTTAATTTCTTTGAGTGGTTCCTTAGTACATGTTTTTTCAGCAGTTTACGATTCTTTTTTGCGGTTCTCAGTAGGCTAGTGTTTCTCTTGTTTTTGATGTTGTATGTTTAGTTTTAGCGTGTTTGGTCCTCGGGTTCAGCTTCTCATCTAATTTGGTATTTCTGTTGTATGTATATTTTCTTTTCTTGTTGTTTTAATAAAATTTCTGCCTTCCCCAAAGAAAAAAAGAAGATATGTTGTGTAGAAGATGCTCACCAAACAACACTCTTTATTCGACACTACTCATTTATTCCAATCTTATCAACGCCCCACCTACAAAATTGTTAGGAATATATGTCTTCAACGCTATTTCATCTTGTTATAGCTTGCTTTCTAAGGGAATAAGGAGACCACATGTTATGTTGGTCTACAAAAAGATGTCATCATTTGAAAATGTTTTTACTTCTTACTGCCCCAATGTAAACACTTATAATCACCTGAAAACAAAGGGTAGTAAGTTTTTTTTTTACCATTTGATAATCATTTTACTGTTGTTGGTAAGAAGCTGATTATTGTATCCAGATAATGAGATAATTAAAGCAAAATGATGCCTACAAGCACCTCTAACCTCAATGTAACAAGTACAATGATAACAACGATAACCCTTGTCGAGCACCAAATTTTGGTTTGTAAATCACTCTGTCAATTAGCTTCCCACAAATTTTGGAACCCACTTGGTGAGTTCTTCCCAAGCCCTTCCCGCATGTGTTTGTATTATTGTGTGTTAGTGTATGTTTGCGTTTGTTTACTGTGTTCCGAAGCCTCCTTTCCCCGACACCACTCTCGGTTCCTCAACGTCACCACCTTGCATGCAAGCCCTTTCTCTTGCCGATTTCCAACACCACCCCAACCTTTTAACAACACAACAACATACCCAATCTTGTCAGAACGAGGTACAGGGGATATAGAATGTAGACATATCATACCTTTATTAGAGGATAATCCCGAAATTAAGAAGATTTATCACAAATTGCTACTTTACTCGAGAAGACCATAACAAAAGTGATTAGCAATGTATCTTGCAATAACAATAAATAAAACAAATTAATCTCAAGCTTTTATATCTTTCAAAAAGGCAATATACCATAAAACATCAGAAACCAAATTAACCTCAAATCTCGTGAATGAGTCAGTCAAAAAGATCAAAATCAAGATTATCGTAAATTATATAAATAAAAAGATAAAGAAAATATACTTTTAAAATCTACTTTTGTTTGCATTTCTTTCACCATTCTTTGTTAATTTTGGAGGCTAACACTTTTAAAATCTACTTTCACAAACTTTTCTATCTAGATCTATGCTTTTATTAATTTTTGTGGTCAACACTTTTACCCCCTAACTTTTATAAACTTTTTACTAGTTAAATTTCAAATAAAAGTAACCAGTTACTCACAAAAATAAAAAAGCATCGAATACCCATCAATATCACATATCTTTTATATAATAAAACAAAACCCCAAATGGGGACTTTTTCATTTCAAAAAAACTAAACCATACCTTATTTAGTAATAAAATTATTTAAAAAAAAGATTATTTTCTTATTAGGTAACATTTTATATTTATCCATAATACAAGAAGAAGATAAATAAAAAATATAGATAAGAAGCAATTAACAATAGGATTAAAACTTTTAAATAATTATCTTTAATAATAAAAAACTATAATTAAACATCATAAATCAAACAAAACAAAGATTAAATTATTTGTTTTTTAATAAATAAAAATATATGATTCAAAAAAAAATTTAAAAACCCGCGCGTGCGCGGGTATTATAACTAGTTCATAAAAAACCATAATCTGAGAATCTAACCGAAAATAGACCTTTGAGAGAGGTCCCCTTCCCCCTTTAACCAACAAACCACATGTTATATATTCATTCTCAGTCAGTTACTCACACCAACACAACAATCAATAATTCATTCATCTTCATCCTTCACATATTCACCATCTTATAATTAAATTTATATTACTACAAACAAACGTTGATGATGATGGGGTAAGTACTATGCAATATATATGTCTTGTTTTTTTCACTCGTAACGTCATGTCCTAATTTTACATTTGTCACGTTCCTCTTGTCCTTTTCTATTTTTATAATTCCTACTACTACTGCCACTTTTTTTATATTTATTTATATAAATGTTTTAGTATCAGATCTTCTTCATTGTTGTTTTATTATCATCTAAATAAACTCTCACTGTCATTTGTTTTGGTGAGTATTTGTGTTTTTTAGTTTAATTAATGCACTCAAGGTGTTTGTTTAAATGTCTGCATTATACTTATTAGGGGGTGTTTGTTTCGCCTTATATAGCGGCCTTATGACTTATTTGGTTTTCGGCTTATGTTTTATAAGTTCAATTTTCGTGGCTTATTTGGAAACTTTCCGGCTTATATAATAAGCCGAAAGGTTTTAAGCCACAAAAAATGAGCTTATGAAACATAAGCCGAGAACCAAATAAGCCATAAGCCCGCTATATAAGCCGAAAACAAACACCCCCTAATAAGTATAATGTTTTTGAACCAGATGCATTTATGAAAAATCAAGGTTTAGCACTGGGCAAAAATTGTATTATGAGAATTTATTTTTGTTTAAATTGTTTTTCAGGTGGAATATATGAGGGTATTGGTGTACTGATAGTTTAACTTAAGGTATTGTGTGAGACGAAAAATTGAATAATATTTTGAGAGATATTTGGTGGAATTAAGGTAGTGGGAATAGGATTAGGATTAGGAATATGTTGTGTGCTTGTTCCGGGGAGCAGTTTAAGGTAGAAGAGCCGGTTTCGCGTTCGCCCGAGTCGTTGGCGACAAGGGATTTTTCAGCTAGTGGTTTATCGTCTCGGACGGGGACTGGTACCGGCGAATGGGACTCGAGGTTTGAAGATGCTCAAGTTGATGAGGCTGAATCTACGCTTAAAGAAGCACTTTCGTTAAACTATGAGGTACAAGTTAATTGCTAAAGTATTATGTTAGTTTGTTGTTGTTTAGTTGTTATGTCCTGTTGGCTTAATTGTATGTTGTGTTATATGAAAATGTAGGAAGCGAGAGCTTTGTTGGGTAGATTAGAGTACCAGAGGGGTAATTTTGATGCTGCGTTACAAGTATTTTATGGGATTGATATTAAGAGTTTGTCTCCAAGGATGATTAAGGCGATTAGTTACAGAAGTGTACAACGGAATTTGAAGTCAAAAAGGGAAATTAATGGTGTGGTAGGTGTGATGTCGCTTCATTCGGTTAGTCTGCTTCTTGAAGCGATCTTACTTAAAGCGAAGTCACTGCAGGAAATGGGTAAATTTAAAGGTGTGATAATTATCCTCTTTTATATTTTGTATTTTTTTTAATAATTTCCTAAGGTAGGTCACTCGCATGATTCTTTGACTCGTAAAGGCTTCTTAGTTACTTACTATAGAATACGTTGTCCACAATCATTGCTTCTTGGTTGTTTTTTATGATAATTCGTTTCATGGGCATCCTGGAATAAGGACTATTTGTTGAAAAATAAAATGGCCACCACATTTTAAGGATTGAATTTTCATCTAAAATAATGTTTCAGAATTTCTAACCGAGTTATCTAATAACAGATGAAATGGGAACATATGAGAATATCGACACACAATGGAATGTTGATACTTGATAGATATTTGTTGGATGGGTTTTAATGTTTTGTGTAACCGTAAATATAAGAATATCTGCTAATTTGATTGTGTTTTATTTAATCAGAAGCTGCAAAGGAGTGCAAGATGATCTTGGACATAGTTGAGTCGGCATTACCTAATGGAATACCTGAATCCATTGCGGAAGATTGTAAATTGCAAGAAATGTTTCACAAAGCGTTGGAATTGCTTCCCAAATTGTGGATAGAAGCCGCGGTTTTAAATGAAGCTATTATAGCATATAGACGGGCTCTAGTTAAACCTTGGAATTTGGACCCACAAAGGTTATCGACGTTACAAAAGGACTTAGCTGCTTTATTACTCTATGGTGGCGTTGAAGCAACCCTTCCTGAAGCTAAACCATGGGACCCGTCTTATCCTAACAGCAACACAGAAGAAGCACTTCTTTTGCTGTTTATACTCATGGGCAAGGTATCACGTGGAGAAATAAGATGGGATCCTGAAATAATAAGCCATTTGACTTTTGCACTGTCAACATGTGGTCAATTCGAGTGCTTGGCTGTTCACGTGGAGCAGCTTCTTCCTGGTGTATATAAACGAACTGAGAGATGGCATTTTCTCGCGCTTTGTTACAGTGCTGCTGGTCAACTCGAGACTGCAATAAGTATCTTAAATAAAATTTCAGGGTCTTCTGAATCAGAGCATGAACCCTATATCCCTTCTCTTCTTTTGGGAGCAAAACTATGTTCTCAAGATCCAAATCATTCTCATGAAGGGATCAATTATGCCCGTAAAGTGATTGAATTGGGTGGTATAAATGACGCGCACTTCCAAAGTATCGCTCATAAGTTT
The DNA here is from genome assembly GCA_014162995.1 of Artemisia annua. Classification (NCBI taxonomy): domain Eukaryota; kingdom Viridiplantae; phylum Streptophyta; class Magnoliopsida; order Asterales; family Asteraceae; genus Artemisia; species Artemisia annua. The sequence continues at coordinate 113,749 of LBNU01027539.1, read as the reverse complement.
CTTGGTACTTGTTATGGTAATGCAGCTAGGGTTTCTCTGTCGGATTCTGAAAGAGTACTTTACAATGAAGAATGTTTAGACGCTCTCAATAAATCTGTTTCATATGGTCTTACTGATGACCCTGAAGCTATGTTTAATCTGGGTCTAGAAAACGCAATACAAAGAAATTTAGATACAGCATTCAATAATGTGATGTTATATTCTGATATGGTTGTTGGAAGCTCAGCAAAGGGTTTCAAGTTATTAGCTTTGATAGTATCTGCTGAGCAAAGATTTGGCGATGCTGAAACTATAGTTGACTTTGGATTAGATGAAACAGGGAAAATGGACCAATTGGAACTTCTTAGGTTAAAAGCTGTACTTCAAATTGCTCGTGGAAAGCCCAAACAAGCGATAGAAACCTACAGAGTTTTACTAGCACTGATTAGAGCACAAGGTGAACTTTTAAAGGAGAACTTGGGTTTTGAGGTATGGATACATTTATTTCTTCTATAATATACATTTATTCAATGTATTGGTATTGGTACTGGTACAGTATCCGTATTGGTATTGGAATTGCTATTTATTTCTGGTTTGAACAGGATACGCAGGGCAAATTGGAATTGGAAGCTTGGCTCGATTTAGCTGATATTTACTCAAAGTTAGAATCTTTTTCTGATGCTGAACTTTGTGTTGGAAAAGTCAAGTCAAAAGGGTTTTACCATCCACGAGCTTGGCATTCGACAGGTTTGTGCATGATTTCCATCAATACTTACATCATTTATACCCTTTTTCTCTATCTTTTATGATTATAATTATGATCATTTGTGTATTGTCATCTTGATGCCTCGTAGGGTTATTATTTGATGCTCAATCTTTACACAATGAAGCACTCGTTGCCTTCTCAGTTTCACTGTCGATAGAACCTGATTATGTCCCAAGTATCATTTCAACAGCAGAAACTTTAATGAAAATGGGTGGTGCCGAGACTCTCCCAATTGCAAAAAGTTTCTTCATGAACACATTACGGCTAGAACCTACAAACCATGATGCTTGGTTTAAGTTGGGTATGATCTGCAAAAAAGAAGGTCTAGTGCAGCAAGCTGCTGAGTTTTTCCAAGCTGCGCATGAGCTCAAGATATCAGCTCCAGTTCAGAGCTTTGTGTAGAATTTTGAAGATTAGGATCTAGCAAAATGTTAGTAATCGGAGTCCTGAATTTGTGAATACTCGAAATCTGTATATCCATTTAAGAGGTAAGGAGTGAGGACTGTTAGAATATGGTGCAAGAGAATTAAGGTAGTACTTAAGTTTGGGGTACCTGTTTAATGGATCATGTCTATCAACTTAAGTTTTATGATTCATCATCCATCCATAATATTACCATGATTAGTTGTGTCTAAATCGTATGTCATCTGAACATTGTTAATGTTTATCAGAAGTTTGGGAAAAGGTAGGATCAGTTGACTCCAACTATTGTAAAAGTTTGGTGCTTAGACTAGTTACAGAGGTTGCCTATTTCCACTAATTTACACCACAATCATTTAATTGAAATTATATATTTTCACCATTTTAACGTATACATTTATGAAGCACTTTCAAGCTATGTATACACTTGTTCTTCTATGATGATGTTATCAATATAACATATTGGTTTAGTATTAGCATATTAAACATTTAATAGCAAAGAGAGAATAACAAGCACCGGGGAATAGCTAGAACCGGTTAATATTGCCGTGTAGCTGATTTCAACAAAGGAAAATTATTGAGAGGCCTAATTATGTGCCTAAATTCATGCCTAAACATATGTGGCATGATCCTGATGATTTGTGAAAAAGTGGGGCCTCTGATTGCAGCCATCAGGATGATGACACGTAAGCTTAGGCATGAATTTAGGCACATAATTTAGGCCTCCCAATCAAGACTCAACAAATTAAGACTTAAAGAGTAGAAGACCCTGAGACCTTAACTAGTTCAACATAAAAGATGCCTCATCAACAACACGTTAATGTTACAGGTGTTGAATGCATTGCTGCAGCATACTGCTTACTATATACAATAATTCCACCTGTGGACCTCACTTTGACTTGATAGCAATATTTTTGCTACATAGCAGTACATCTGTGGTATGATGGTATCTGTTTTATGCATTGTGTCTTGCATAAGCAACTGCCATTGAATTTTAATACCATTGATTGGTGTAGTAAATCAATCCAGATTTCTCGAACACAATATATGAAAGCGAAAGTACCTTAAGAAATTAACACAACCATGAATGCAAAGGAAAAACAAATGCAGTTGCTGAATGCAATGGAGATGCAGGGGTAAAGCTGTAATTTTTTTAATTTCCTTGTGCGGTTGGGAGTACAAAAAAGGACACCATTACACCTTTGAAATTTATTACACTGTACACAATCAAATAGATGGGAGTCCAAAGCTGAAAAGGCCAGAAACAAACTTTGTACAATATTTATTAACATTTCTGCATACAATTATTTCAGGGACAACTTTCACAATAACAGCTGCTCTTCAATAATTGCATCTTTTCACTTCTTGATGATACAAACACTGCATCTGACCAGGTGAAAAAAATGATGAGTTCTAGCTCTCAATGACTAAAAGTATTGATATTGTATTCTTTGGTCAATTACTAAGCACTTGAAAGTCAATTAATGGATACCAAAAAGAGAGATAGATGACTAGTAACTTGAAGCAACAAGCTCACTTACAAATATACTTCATGGTTGATGTTGTGTTTACAAACGGTAGAGTCATCCCATCTGCCACTGTAACCACAAGATATAATTCTATCAGATTTATAGAAAAAAAAAGGACCCAAAAAACTTTGGGCTGCTACACCATGCATATGATAGTAAAATAGCATGTAAAAGTCTCATCAGATTATAAAACAGGCCCTAATTAACTAAATGCATATGACTGTAAAATAGTATATATGTGACATGGTCCAGAGAAAAGGTCTTGATAAAACTGTGAAAATCAATTGTACCTTAAGAGTTGGTTCGCCTTTGTTAGTATGTGCAGCCTGTTTTGCAGCTGCTTGCATCTGAGCTCGTGCAGCTCTACCTGCAGCTGATTTATCGAATTGTTCTTGCCTACACATTGTCATGAAAGTTTGGCAAGTGTTATCAATAAGACAACATCATATATGCTCCAATATATCTATACAAAAGTTGACATCTAAAATTCAGAACTGAACAGACTAACTTTCTGCTTTCATATCAATACACCATCTACTCCAAAGAAAAAGAGCCCAGCTTTAGCTTCAAAATTCAAGCTAGTATTTCTAAGTCAACAAGCAACAAAATCACCATCTATGAAATTCAAAAGTTAAACATTGTCGCAGAACTTAATTTTATAGCCTATAGCCTTTTAAAAATTAAAATCCATTTAGACTTTGTAGTTGAATTTCGAACGCATAACAAATCTGAATATAAGTCCCTTGACCTTGATAGTTAACACTTAAGTATATCTTTTCTTCTAATACAAAAGTGTCTTTGGTGGTTAAAACTGCATGTCTAGATGATTACTTGTGCATAGAGCGCTGTTGGGTGCAAACCCGATCCCACATCGGAAAATGTAAGAAAGAAATGCCAAAATATAAGCTTGAACTCCCTCTACCACCAATTAGTTTCAGAGTGAAACCCATGTGGCATATATGTTTGGCATGTTGGGCCATGTAACCTCCCTAACATGTGAGGTTGTTGGGTGCAAACCCAATCTCACATTGGTGAAAGATGATAAATATCAAATCTAATACATATTTGGTGAGCTACTCCTATTGCTAAATGGGTTTGGAAAGTGATCCTAAGCGGTGTTGTAATTACTTCTCAGGGCCACCCCAAAACAAGAAACGAGATTCTAAAATTACATGATGCGTGTAATGTGCATTAGTATCCTATGGGATCTCTTCGACTATTCCACTATCATTATCACCTGAAAAATCCTCATGTCTCAGCAAGTGCCTTGGCGGTAGAGATGGAAACAGTAAATGAATACTAAAACCATTAAATAGGACTTCAATAAAAGTTCACACGACATGAATTTGCATGAACTATGCACAGGGCAGATATGAACTTTTACTGTTCATTTGTCGTGTTAGAACAGTTGGACTTGCTAATTTTCATTGTTAATAACATAAACTTGACATGTTAACCAAAAGCGGTTTCATTGATTGGAATCCAAGCAACACTTAATTCAAAAGATATATCAATTAGATAAAGCCATGAGCCCACGACATATAAAATCTATGCCCTTGACTAGATGTTACCAGGATAAACATATGGAATATGTGCAGAGTAAGACCGCAATATAGTGTTTGTCAAAATATATTTCACAGTACAAATCAAAACTCAAAATGTGCTCTTATGATAATGGAACATAGGAAGTACTAAGTAATTAAACATACAATGTGATTTCTACTAACGGAACTTCAATACAGAAACTCAAATGCATCACATCTCACAAAACCTTAAACCCCTACTGCCACTAGCTAACAACATCCCTGAACCATGGTTTTCGCAACCAAACCGGCAAATCGAACAAGCCTTAATTTTATAACAATATGGATCAAGAACTTCAAAACTAACATTAAAAAATAAGTACACCCTTAACAATCAACAAGACTAAAAGTTTATAAATTTCAACCATTTATGAACCTATAACCAATATTAAAAAAACAACCAAAGAGCTACAAAGTCAAATAATCCACTGAAAATGAATAACAACATATAATCTGATCATACAAATTGTAATAGAATAAGAAAAGCTATACCTCTTTTCAGCAGCTTCAGCAGCTTTAGATCGAGCTTCTTGAGAAGCCCTTCTTTCTTCTTCTAATCTTTCTTGTTTTGCTAATCCTCCACCGAAGCATTCAAAGCAACCCATTTTTATTTTTGTTTCTATCACAACCCAACAACACAAATTGTTTTTTCTTGTTACTTTGGATCGGTCATATACTAATATACGGGTCTTTTTTTATTAAATGTTCAGTTTAACTCCTTGTCATTCTATAACTTAACTATTAAGTCCTTAGCTTAAGGACTTCTCCAAATCATGGTTAGCTTTTTATAAAAAAAAAGTCATATTTAGATTATCGACCGTGTAAAAATGTTACTTGATCCCATAACCTTTTGGTTGAAGAGGGTTATGTGACATGCACATGCGGGCTTAGCTAATTTAACAGAGTGTCGCAATCATTTTTCACTTTTCAACAACCTCTTTTTGTCTATAAATATACCCAGTAATAATGTTATTTAGTTTTTGCATGTTAAACCAGTCTTTAATTCTCTCCTTGTATTCCATCTTGAAAATATCACTCGTGTGTGTGTGTCACAATTTATTAATGGAAGCTTTATTTCGGATTTCAATTCTAATATCGTAAAGTTTCGAGTTAGCTTTAAATCGCTTCTCACTTCCTAACTGATTTCTAAAACTATCGTATCAATAAGTCACATTGGTTGCAATTAATACGCTCAAGCAGGATGGATGAACAAACATGACTATTATTATTCGCTAAAAAAAATCACTTCATTCATATGTAATGATTTAAGCTCTAATTTTTTCTTTTAGGAATGATGTATGTTTTAGAATGACATGTTTGATCAATAGCAGCACAACTTTTCTTTTAATGAAGTTTGAGGAAGCGTTTGGTACATGCTTATAGGAGTTATGGAATGAGTTTCATTTCAAATAATAGTGTTTGTTTGATAAATCTTGCAATCAAATATGACAATGATAGATGAATATGTTTTATACTATAAGCCACTCAAAAGGGTAAGATATGTAACTTTCATACCTGAGAGCCCACCTTATATTTAAAACCATACCGACTGTGATTCATGACAGCATAATAAACGCACCATGAGTATTTATTTATATTTTTTTCTAGTACAAAAGGAGTAGAATAGGAAATAAATGAGGGGGTTTATGTCATTTAAGTCAAACTCAATGGCCTGAACCGGTAACCACGACTATACTACGTTGTTGACCTTACTGCCATTGACCTCTCAAAAGTCAACATTCGAGAGACACATACACAAAACACAAAAGAAGCTATCACATCATCATGATACAATTGTACAGTAACAATGTAGTGGGTTAGGTTGAATTTTTGGAGTGTGTTAATTGTAATTTTGTTCTCAACTTGTAATCTAACTAAACCACTACATGTTTCTAAGTTGCTCATGTAGATTGCAGAAGATTGTGCTAATTAATACAATGTTGACATTTACCATGTTTTTGTTGAGTATGCAGAAAAGTTCACTCACGCAAAGATAAGCATCCAGTGAGCTTTCGGATTGCGTGGTGAACGTGTATTAGTTTTTTGTAGACCTTGCAATCTTATTGGGCCTAGATGAGTTTACATGAAAAAATGATAATTTATACCTTCATGTCAGTGTAACAAACTCGTTGAACCGAACATACTTTTGCAACCACTTTAAAAGTGACTAAACATACCATTTGGCTTGTCATTTCAAATTAATTTGCAATCACAAGCTATTTAATTTTGATATGTATGACACTTATTGAACACAAAAGCTTCGTAAACAAGATTCGAAACACACAATCTTAAAAGGAAGTTTACATGGCCAATCATCAATCGCACTATATAATGTGAATTTTGGTTCTGGTGTGACCCTTGAAGCAACATTTAAAGGTTCAATCGTAGTCATTGCGAGAAAAAAAATGTCTATGACTTATAAACGAAAAATGATAAAAATATTAAGGATTAAAATAATATTTATACTATTAATCTAATAATGGATTTTGTTACCATTTTTAATCAAGTGTATATTAGTAATTTAACTTTACTTATTTTTAAGATTTTAAGTTTTAAGAAAAATGGTTTACTCTTTATACATATGGTATGTTTGACAAAAATAACTATTGCTATAATTGAAGATGTAGTTGTAGATGAAGATGGAGAGAGGTTATAAATAGAAATTATTTTTCTAAAATCTCCTATACGTTCGGTTTGACAAACAAAACTTATATTTTAAATAACTTAATTTTCAAAATAAACGCATTCAGGGAGTCGGTTGGCATTGATTTGAGGCACACCATGTATTGTAATGTGGCTCCAAACAAAAATGACATAAACAAACCACCATGACCATGTGTCTAGACTGTTTACTCGACCAGCCAACCTGATAAGCCAACTTCCAAATTTGAGGCACAATATAATGTAAAATGACAAAGTCAAGATACATTAAACTAATGATGCATACATTTATTACACACACTCTGCTTTTTAAGAGGTTTTAAGTTTGAATCTCGTGATTTTTTTTTTTTTTTTTTTTCGCGCAGAAGATTGTTGTATTGAAAATGAATCACAAGCTGCACAATCTAGAATGGTGGAAGTCTAGTGATTTACCAAGCTTTACCGGTCTTGTGAGATCGTTTTTGAAGTCCGATTTTTAATTGTCAAATCACGAAGGATGACTCAGATAGACTTTCACTCGTGCCTAAAAAATATCCATCAACGAGTTACAGGTCATAAGATTGTCAATTCGTTAAGCTCGCATATCTTATTACCATACACTCCATTGTGGACACTTGTAGTTTATTATCAAACTAGAAACTGTAACAAGACGAAACACATTGCACATAGATCATCCTTTGTTATGTATGCAACTGTGACTTCAAAGTGAACATCATATCAATTCTCATGTTTTTCTTTTTGTCAAAACTTGGTAGTACAATAAATATTGTTAAAAGCCCGAAATTTTCAATTTTCACAAAGTATGTACAATTCCAGATGTGCACAGTAATTACAAAGATAGGACGGAATTTGATCGGATGAATTGTTTGAGTAAGGCTTTTTCTTCATCAATTTTCTTCTTCTCTTGAGGATCTTTTGTCTTTACTTTTCTTTTCTCCTCCAATATCCACTTGAATAGCTCTATCTGCTGATCCACCGGGATTTGTTTCACTGGCTCCGATGTGGCAGGAGGCGATGTTGGTACATTGTTCACTGCAGTAGTTGAAATAGCAGTTGATGTAGGAGATGAAGTAACACCAGTCGCAGGCACATCTCCCTCTGTTTTCTCCTCCTTATTTGTTCTCGTGAAAAGGTAAGCTATTAAACATCAAGAATGACATTTTGTTAAAGGAAATGGAAGAAAAACAAAATTTTTGATTATATATTATTAATTATTGAATCATTCTTTATTTATAAAACTCGAAGGAAATGGAAGAAAGATAAAGAGAATATAGTTTTTGACAAATGTACATCCAGGGCTCCGTTGCTTTTCTCTAAATCGGACATCTTGATATTTGAAATTAAATGAGCCCAATATTTTTTTATTTTTTGTTAAATCTGCACACTGCATATCGACATCCAGTTGATTTGGTCCAACTTGAACATTTTGATACCTTTAAAGTTGTTATAATGCAAGCTTCTACTACTTATAAAAAATCACAGATTTCCCTAAATTGGTAATAGGATGTCAAGGGTAGGGGTGTCATAAATCCTGACCCGACCCGGACCCGAATAAGGATAATCGGGTCGGGTTACTCGGGTCCAAAATCTAACTCGGGTCAATCGGGTCAACTTGATTAACCCGAGTACGAACTAGGGTCGGGTATCGGGTCAAAATATATTGCTTATCCGGGTTCGGGTCAACCCGACTAACCCCAGTTAGATTTTATTTATTTATTTATTTATTTATTTTTTTTTTTTTTTATTTTTTATTTTTTTTTGTGGTTTTATAACNAATTATTTATTTTGATTATATATTATTAATTATTGAATCATTCTTTATTTATAAAACTCGAAGGAAATGGAAGAAAGATAAAGAGAATATAGTTTTTGACAAATGTACATCCAGGGCTCCGTTGCTTTTCTCTAAATCGGACATCTTGATATTTGAAATTAAATGAGCCCAATATTTTTTATTTTTTGTTAAATCTGCACACTGCATATCGACATCCAGTTGATTTGGTCCAACTTGAACATTTTGATACCTTTAAAGTTGTTATAATGCAAGCTTCTACTACTTATAAAAAATCACAGATTTCCCTAAATTGGTAATAGGATGTCAAGGGTAGGGGTGTCATAAATCCTGACCCGACCCGGACCCGAATAAGGATAATCGGGTCGGGTTACTCGGGTCCAAAATCTAACTCGGGTCAATCGGGTCAACTTGATTAACCCGAGTACGAACTAGGGTCGGGTATCGGGTCAAAATATATTGCTTATCCGGGTTCGGGTCAACCCGACTAACCCCAGTTAGATTTTATTTATTTATTTATTTATTTATTTTTTTTTTTTTTTATTTTTTATTTTTTTTTGTGGTTTTATAACTTTGCCAGTAAACTTGATAAAGCTGTTAAAAACATAGTACATATAATTTACGAAACTTAGTGTTGCACATGCAAACGACGTAGCAATGTAGCAAATGCATATACTGATTTGCTTGGGCATTCAATACTTGTGTTATAATGATCTTTCTTAGTTTCTTTTATTTCAAATTCACTATACAACTTAAGTCTATGAGTTTATGACTAAATGCAAATGACGTACCAAACTTGTGCCACATATATGGACTACAAAATTCTATGACTATAAAAAAATCAAATTCTACGATTTGTGATTTTGTAAATGGCTCATACCCGAACCCGACGTAACCCGACCCGATTTGACCAGAACCCGACTAACCCGACCTCAAATAGGGTCGGGTTCGGGTATATTATTTTTAGTCTCGACCCAACTTGGACCCGAACCCGACCAACCCGACCCGATTAACACCCCTAGTCAAGGGTAAGATAATACTTCTTATCTATCTTTTCCCTTGTTACTCATAAAGAAATGAGTTGGAACTTCTATAATCTGCAGTGGGCTAAACATTTCGGTTCAAAGAGGTTGTGCACTCTTAAAAAGGATTTAATGACTTGTTTGACAAATAAATGCGGCTGAAGAGCATAAAGCTTAATCAAGTCACAATATCAGTGCCAAGTCAAGGAGCAACTATTTTGGGATCACAGGAGTATATATGTCAGACAATGTTTGGGGTTACACGTACTAACTCTCAACATTAAAAGCAATCTCTTAATAGGGGATCTGGAAAAACAAAGCTACCAAGTTATATCTTCTATAATAATGTAAGAAGTTTTGATTGTTGCACATTAGGGATGACGCATCACTTATTTAAGGTCCACTTGTACAACCTTCACATATGAACTAAAATCGTGAACGCACAGTCATATTGGTAAAACTTAGTCGGTCGAAGAAATGGATGAATAAACACCTATAATCATACAATGACAATAAATAACAAGTGGTCAAGATAGAAAACGTTGCTTTAATGCCACAAGAAGTTGCAGACATTGTGCTAGAGCCGAAAAGGAAGATATAACCACAGAGTAATATGAACAATAAGTCACCAGGTATCAAGTGGTAATGAGATGAAATGAAAATAAAAACTAATATCAGAACTAGATAACAAACGTTCCCAAATCTACAGCAGAATTGATTATTCTTCAATTGTAACACAAGAAATACGAAACCAGGTATCCTAATTCCATTTTGAACCTACATATAACGAAGTTGTTACTATGTTTGCAAAACTAGCCGTAGCAGTAATGTTTGTATTATAAAAGGGTTAGGTAAAAAAACTGCTTGTTTCAGAAAACGTAGTGTTCGTTTTTCTGCTTGTTGCCAACAAGCTTTTTATCACGCTAACCGTGCCAAACACACCCAAAAACAAGCATTGAAACTCTAACACTACTTTTAATTCACTTTACACATTACTACTCAAGTATACACTGCTAACGGCTACGGGACCATGGTTCTGACTAGTCACCTTTAACCCCCAAACTATTCGTGTAGATAAAAGATTTGACCATTCATGTTTCCTATCAGTAGTGATCTCTTATGAGTTATGAGGATCAACTGATAATTTTGCTGAAGTTGTGGTACAGTAAAGAAACGTGCAACTGTTATAGATAACTAATGACAGATACAACTAGTAATAGCGCGTGTTATTTGACAGTAATACAGTGGTTGTATGTTCAAGACTCGATTTCCATTTAACATTCTGGAACATGTGAAATTAAACTCCATTGTAAAGCTTATATGAACGTATAGAGGTAATTCTTGACTTGCACTTCTGAACCGTTCGTTCAAAAACTTGTAGTTACAAAGTATGAGTTACTTCAATGCTTATCACTGTCAAAATTAGATGACTAATTCGCTTTGAGTTTTTACAATGTGCAACATTTTGAGGTTAGAAAAGCTTTTTTAATATAATTTCAAACAAGACCCGGCTATATCCGGCCAAGACCCGGCTATTCCGGCCAAGACCCGGCTATTCCGCAAAGACCCGGCTATTCCAGCCAAGACCCGGCTATTTCGGCAAAGACCCAGCTATATCCGGCCATGACCCGGCTATTCCGGCAAAGAACCGGATATATCCGGCCAAGACCCGGCTATTCCGGCAAAGACCCGGATATATCCGGCCAAGACCCGGCTATNGGTAAGCTATTAAACATCAAGAATGACATTTTGTTAAAGGAAATGGAAGAAAAAATTATTTATTTTGATTATATATTATTAATTATTGAATCATTCTTTATTTATAAAACTCGAAGGAAATGGAAGAAAGATAAAGAGAATATAGTTTTTGACAAATGTACATCCAGGGCTCCGTTGCTTTTCTCTAAATCGGACATCTTGATATTTGAAATTAAATGAGCCCAATATTTTTTATTTTTTGTTAAATCTGCACACTGCATATCGACATCCAGTTGATTTGGTCCAACTTGAACATTTTGATACCTTTAAAGTTGTTATAATGCAAGCTTCTACTACTTATAAAAAATCACAGATTTCCCTAAATTGGTAATAGGATGTCAAGGGTAGGGGTGTCATAAATCCTGACCCGACCCGGACCCGAATAAGGATAATCGGGTCGGGTTACTCGGGTCCAAAATCTAACTCGGGTCAATCGGGTCAACTTGATTAACCCGAGTACGAACTAGGGTCGGGTATCGGGTCAAAATATATTGCTTATCCGGGTTCGGGTCAACCCGACTAACCCCAGTTAGATTTTATTTATTTATTTATTTATTTATTTTTTTTTTTTTTTATTTTTTATTTTTTTTTGTGGTTTTATAACTTTGCCAGTAAACTTGATAAAGCTGTTAAAAACATAGTACATATAATTTACGAAACTTAGTGTTGCACATGCAAACGACGTAGCAATGTAGCAAATGCATATACTGATTTGCTTGGGCATTCAATACTTGTGTTATAATGATCTTTCTTAGTTTCTTTTATTTCAAATTCACTATACAACTTAAGTCTATGAGTTTATGACTAAATGCAAATGACGTACCAAACTTGTGCCACATATATGGACTACAAAATTCTATGACTATAAAAAAATCAAATTCTACGATTTGTGATTTTGTAAATGGCTCATACCCGAACCCGACGTAACCCGACCCGATTTGACCAGAACCCGACTAACCCGACCTCAAATAGGGTCGGGTTCGGGTATATTATTTTTAGTCTCGACCCAACTTGGACCCGAACCCGACCAACCCGACCCGATTAACACCCCTAGTCAAGGGTAAGATAATACTTCTTATCTATCTTTTCCCTTGTTACTCATAAAGAAATGAGTTGGAACTTCTATAATCTGCAGTGGGCTAAACATTTCGGTTCAAAGAGGTTGTGCACTCTTAAAAAGGATTTAATGACTTGTTTGACAAATAAATGCGGCTGAAGAGCATAAAGCTTAATCAAGTCACAATATCAGTGCCAAGTCAAGGAGCAACTATTTTGGGATCACAGGAGTATATATGTCAGACAATGTTTGGGGTTACACGTACTAACTCTCAACATTAAAAGCAATCTCTTAATAGGGGATCTGGAAAAACAAAGCTACCAAGTTATATCTTCTATAATAATGTAAGAAGTTTTGATTGTTGCACATTAGGGATGACGCATCACTTATTTAAGGTCCACTTGTACAACCTTCACATATGAACTAAAATCGTGAACGCACAGTCATATTGGTAAAACTTAGTCGGTCGAAGAAATGGATGAATAAACACCTATAATCATACAATGACAATAAATAACAAGTGGTCAAGATAGAAAACGTTGCTTTAATGCCACAAGAAGTTGCAGACATTGTGCTAGAGCCGAAAAGGAAGATATAACCACAGAGTAATATGAACAATAAGTCACCAGGTATCAAGTGGTAATGAGATGAAATGAAAATAAAAACTAATATCAGAACTAGATAACAAACGTTCCCAAATCTACAGCAGAATTGATTATTCTTCAATTGTAACACAAGAAATACGAAACCAGGTATCCTAATTCCATTTTGAACCTACATATAACGAAGTTGTTACTATGTTTGCAAAACTAGCCGTAGCAGTAATGTTTGTATTATAAAAGGGTTAGGTAAAAAAACTGCTTGTTTCAGAAAACGTAGTGTTCGTTTTTCTGCTTGTTGCCAACAAGCTTTTTATCACGCTAACCGTGCCAAACACACCCAAAAACAAGCATTGAAACTCTAACACTACTTTTAATTCACTTTACACATTACTACTCAAGTATACACTGCTAACGGCTACGGGACCATGGTTCTGACTAGTCACCTTTAACCCCCAAACTATTCGTGTAGATAAAAGATTTGACCATTCATGTTTCCTATCAGTAGTGATCTCTTATGAGTTATGAGGATCAACTGATAATTTTGCTGAAGTTGTGGTACAGTAAAGAAACGTGCAACTGTTATAGATAACTAATGACAGATACAACTAGTAATAGCGCGTGTTATTTGACAGTAATACAGTGGTTGTATGTTCAAGACTCGATTTCCATTTAACATTCTGGAACATGTGAAATTAAACTCCATTGTAAAGCTTATATGAACGTATAGAGGTAATTCTTGACTTGCACTTCTGAACCGTTCGTTCAAAAACTTGTAGTTACAAAGTATGAGTTACTTCAATGCTTATCACTGTCAAAATTAGATGACTAATTCGCTTTGAGTTTTTACAATGTGCAACATTTTGAGGTTAGAAAAGCTTTTTTAATATAATTTCAAACAAGACCCGGCTATTTCGGCCAAGACCCGGCTATTTCGGCCAAGACCCGGCTATTCTGGCAAAGACCCGGATATATCCGGCCAAGACCCGGATATATTCGGCCAAAACCCGGCTATTCCGGCAAAGACCCGGATATATCCGGCCAAAACCCGGCTATTCCGGCAAAGACCCGGATATATCCGGCCATGACCGGCTATTCCGGCAAAGACCCGGATATATCCGGCCATGACCCGGCTATTCCGGCAAAGACCCGGATATATCCGGCCATGACCCGGCTATTCCGGCCAAGACCCGGATATATCCGGGTCTTTGCCGGAATATCCGGGTCATGACCGGAACAGCCGATTCGTGGCCGGAATATCCGGGTCATGACCGGAACAGCCGAGTCTTGGCCGGATATAGCCGGATTTTGGCCGGAACATCCGGGTCATGGCCAGATATTGCCGGGTCTTAGCCGGGTCATGGCCGATATTGCTTACAAATAGTATGAAAGCTAAGTGGATTTTAATTGAAATGTACCACCGATGGAGGAATAGTATGATGATTTGGATATTGTTGTTGTTTATTACGATCGGTTTCTTCAACTGCTTCTATGGAATAATTGAACATTTGAACATTTGGGAATACACTTTGGGCTAACTTTTCAACTTGGAACATTTGTGTGTATAGTCACAATTTTACCCTTCCTTTTATCGATAACGAAGGGGTAAAATTGTCATACAAATATAAATATTACACACAGAGTTCAAAATTAAAAAGGTAGTCGAACACAAAAGTGATCTATACTATCTATAAAAGATGTATAGTCAAAGTGAAATGTTGAATTGTTAAATGTTGAAAATTAGTCAAATGTGAGAAAAATGCTCTGTTGTAAAAATCGGTCCAGGCGGCCGATTAATCCTCGCATAATCGCTGATCGCTCACTAACCGCCTTGATTTATATTAATCGGCCTATTTAATCGTCTTGGTCAAAGATCGCTTAAAAACAGCGAAATTGCTTAAAAGTCGGACAAAATTGCTTAAAAATTAGTCAACAAACAAATTAATTGGACAAAATCAGTCAAAGATCGCTTAAAAATGGTTAACAAACCGAGTAATATCTAGGTTTGACTTTGAACTTTAAAGAATTATGTATTATATTTATATTTGAACACTTGAAATTAAGGGTGATCACGGTCCAAAAACCGGACCGGACCGACCAAGACCGGCCCGGACCGAAGACCGAGAACCGGAAAAACCATAGACCGAGACCGGACCGAATGTGGTCGGTCCGGTCTCGGTCCAGTCCGTTCCGGTCGGTCTTCGGTCGGTCCGGTCCAATTAGGCAAGATTTGGCAAGTTTTTTCGGGTTTTTGGTCGGCCCGGACCGGAACGGACCGGACCGAACGGACCGAAGACCGAATTAGCCAAAAAGCTTAGACCGAGGACCGGACCGAATGTGGTCGGTCCGGTCCGGTCCGGTCCGGTCGGTTTTGTCGGTCGGTCCGGTCCATCCGGTCCGTTTGCTCAGCCCTACTTGAAATATTTGAACTTTGATGCATTATGCTTATCTTATACATATAATATCTAAAATTACAATTTTGTGCATAAAAATTCAAATCCGATTAATCCTCGATTAATCCCCGCCCAACTGATTAATCGGTAGACCCTAACCGACCACCTCACTAGCGCCTAGCGATTTTTACAACCAACTAATTTTGTTCTCAACTTTTGTAATCTAACTAAACCACTACATGTCTCTAACTTGCTCATGTAGATTGTAGAAGATTGTGCTAATTAATACGATGTTGACATTTACCTTGTTTTTGTTGAGTATGAGTAGGGGTGGAAACGAGCCGAGCCGAGCCCGAGCTCGTCAGAGCTCGAGCTCGGCTCGTTTATATATATAAAGCTCGAGCTCGGGCTCGAGCTCGTTTCGAGCCTTATATTTTGAGCTCGAGCTCGGCTCGTGAAAATTTTCA
>LBNU01027539.1:82899-95279 GCA_014162995.1 Artemisia annua | reverse complement strand
TGAACATCGCCACAAGACATCAAAATCTACTTACGTCAAAAACCCCTAAAACAAACCGAAAAATAAAGTTGTCTGGGTCGTCGATTACCAAAATACAAGACCGAGCGATATGATCAAAGCTGTTACTTCAATGTTCGATCATAAGCTTCTCTTTTATGGAGTTTATTGCCTGTACAGCTTGTCTTAACTATTTCAAGCACTCTTTCTTCGTGAAGTTCTTGAGTTCTTAGATTGCTTTGAGTTAAATAATCTCTTGTTAACGATTGGAACCGTATACCAACCAGTAGAAATGCATAAAATCGTAAAAGATCGTCCAAAAAATATCAATAACACCAAGATCAATATGACGAACAAAGGGAAATAATATGAAGGCTTCCACCATTCCTCGAGCTTTCGTCTCCATTGATAGAATACAATCTTGTTATTCTTAGACTCGTTAACCGATGGTTTAATCATTTTCCCTTCTTCGCAATCACTGTCTTTATTAGCACTTTCAACAAATGTAACATCCTCTTTATGTGCCTTTCTTGGAGTACTTTCAAATGAACTCGTGCTATCGCGTTTACTTTGATCTCTTATCTTGACTACAATAGGTTTAACTTCATTGGAGCTTGTATAAATGAACTTAACCATGGAAACATCTTCGGACCCGGTTTCTTTTAAGATTTTTTGTCTTTGTTGATCAAGATCAGCCAAAAGTGCCTCAAACTTGTCAAGTCCACGACCCGCATAAGGGTTTGTCGTGTTTTTACTTCTTCCGCTACCAAAAACGCGCACTCTTCTTGTTGATTTTCTTGGAGATTTATATGGACAAAGCACATCATAATCATCTTCTTTACCTTCGCTTCGAAATGAGCCACAAATGAATGACATGTTTTTTTCTTTTGTTCTTCTAATATGTAGGTGTGTGTTTGTGTGTATTGAGAGCTTTTAGTATGTGTGAAATGCGTGTGATTTTTCAAAATTAAGATGATCAATGTGGTGTAGAAGGAATTGTAAAGTATTTGAAGGGTTTGTCTTCAAGACTAAATCCAAGTGTTAGAATAGTCAAAGAAGAAAGTCTTGACTTTTAATTTTGTTAGGAACCTTCTGAAACTAAATAAAAGAATGTAACTTGGAACATTTCTTCCACTTATCCAATAAAATTAATGTTAAGAACAAACAAACCTAACAATGGTTTTAGTTAAAGCTAGCTAGGTTTCTAGCTATTTGTCAAAAAACGATCTTTGAAACAACTTTGGAAAATTTTACAATCAAGCACCATAAGTACTTAACGTCGTCGTAATGATATGCATATATATGTCCACAACCACAAGATCATGCACGCCTGCTTACCAATTTGAAATATCACTTCAACCAGGGGTGGTGCTGAGAACGTCAAAAAAAATTAGGCCCAAATGCCCCTATATTATAATATCCATAAACCATAATCAAGTACGAAAAGTCAAAAATACAAACAAAAATCATTCTTGCAATAAAAGTATTACTTCTACAAAATAAAAAAAGTGGGTTGAGCCTAGTACATATAATAGGTATAAAAAAATTTAGTGCCCCTTAGTGGGTTGAGCCCGGCTCGGTTGTTGATGGTGCGCCGGCCCAAATCCGCCCATGACTTCGACTCGGCTTATGATCCCTGATTCTAAGACGGTTGAATAACTATTCGTTGCCACTGATCCTTTGCGCAAATACCACTTCAATAGTTGACCCGTAAGCTTATTTTTATCCGGTCCTTACATACTTTTAGATATAAAAACAATACAAATAGGCCAACTAGTCTAGAGAAATGTGTTAGCATTATGATCCGCAAACAATCACGATCGATAACGTGTTGACCAATTCAAGAAGGGGTATCCGGTATTATGTAGAAAATAAATGTCCTTACCTTGTAATAGATGCAAAGTACAGGGAGTGAAAAGTAAACATTGAAAAAAAATCACATGGGTGGCTAACATGTGTGTTTGTATATGGTCAAATATTTGTTATTTAATGATAGTAGAGGGGCCTGTATATAAATATTATTTCTCTCACTCTCAAATTCGTCACTATATATATTTCTTTTCTTTCACGTAATCGTATATATAATTTTCCTGTTAAACATTGGCTGCTTTATGCATACGTGGGGTACAATGAGCGAGTAAACATGATGAGCCCTAAAAAACATGTTTTGTAACTATTTTATTTTTGATAATGTCAAATAGTGACATGTTTGAATAAGCCGTTTACTTGATGACCAAACTTCGTATATGTTTCTTGCTCATAGGTACAATGCTTTTAGTTTTGGTGGGTCAATGATGTTTTTCTTCTTCTTAATTTAAACTTTAAGGATTGCAACGGGTCGGAAAATTTCGGAGATTGTATTTCTCATCCCCATCCCCGTTATCACTTTCCATCTTCATACCCGTCAGGGAATTGCTTTACTTCTCCATCCCCGTCCACAATAGGGATTGGGAATCCCCGCGGGGATTCAGGGATTTTCCACCCATATGAAATAACATAAAAATTCCATCAACTGGTCGGGAATTTTGACTTTTAAAGTTTGTCTATTAAGTATGACAATGGGTGAAAAATTATTGATATGCGAAGATAACACCCGTCGATCTAATGTCTCAATGCATGAACATCGACAATTCAACATCTTATAAAACCACAAACATATACATCAATACATGGCAAATTATGTTATGTGCCATTTAGTTTAGATAATGTACAATGTATACCAGTCTCCTAACTCAAAAGATTAATATATGCAGATCAAATCTGGGTGCTAAATCCAAACAAATGATTAAATATATCCTAGCCAGTATTTATATAGTTTACATTTTAGCATGTTTTTACAATAAAATATTATCGATTTCATCNTATGCAAGAGATTGGATTCAAGCTTGGTCAAAACTGTTGAGATAAAAACGTGGTTGCATAATATATCCTAAAGCCAAATGCATGTATTTATGCATGAGAAAATCACCACCTTGGCCATGATCTCCATTTTGTAAGCCAAAATGACATCAAATGTTATAAGATGAGAGGAAAATTAATACAAAGAAAGTTCCTCCAAAAACAACTATCTTATCTTCTTTCATTTATCTCGTATATATCATCCTTTATCACTTTCAATCTTTTGACATTCGTTCCATATCTTTGTGATCTAAAAGCATGACGGGTCTAAAATCATTGATTGAACTTATTTGAACGCCAAGAGTGGATATTTGTAAATTTTAATAGCATACTTTTATTTCATAAAACTTTGCTGCCAAACTAGCTAGGTAATGTTGTACGCCCGAACGAATGGGCCTTCTCCAAGAACAAGAGATGCTAATTGGCCCAAAAAATATCTATGTGGGTTATTCCACACATCTCAATTGACTCTTGAACCTACTATGCTGAAAAATAATTTTGAACCTGCAATCACATCGATTACAACTTTTAATAGATGGTTACGACATGGATGCAATGTTAGCCAGTAACTTGAAAAATTTATAATCAATTTATAATTATAATCCGTCTATTGGTATATTCACATTTACTTATCGATCGTCTCATTGTCTCAGTCGTATATCGAAATGATGAATTTATTAATTAGTCATGTCATACTTATAAGTTATAAGTGACACCATACAATTGAGTGAAATCAAAATTTAACTTAAAAGAGCTCGCATATGAAATATCGATAAATCTAATTTATTAATCGAAATTCTATTCTATTAGCTCGAAGTAAGTAGTTTTGGACCTAATGTGTTTTTAAACATATCTCTGTTATTGTATTTATAATAAGTACATGTAATTCAAACATCGAAACTCCTTATATGCTCCAGCATTCATATAAAATTATAAAGTACCGCTTGATAAATATTCAATATGACTAGACGTGATGGAGGCATGCACCACCTGCGGTGGGCACTCTTCATGCGCCAACCCCCATAACGGCTGTCCACCATCTCACGCCAAGGTGAGATTTTTGTGTTGGTTAGTTGGTGCAGACCATTTAACGAAACACACATTTTTTGTTTGTTTGTGAGTGTGTGAGATATATTTGTGTAAAGTGGAGTGTTTTTATGTGTTTCGTTAGGTGATCACCACTACGGTGTTAAATGATGTACTAAAAAATTGATGTCTCGTTAAAATGAAAATGATGGGTGTAATGAGCATAACACCCACCTATAAATTTCTCTATACATTTCACTATCTTTTATCCTCACTTATGATATTAACAAGACGAGAAGCATCATTTGTTTGTTTTCAACTTTTATTTTGTGGTGCCCATCAATTTTGGACGTATATATTTTAACTGTTTCTTTAAATATGTCCATATTTGTAATCCTATCTGTAGCATGCGACGTTTTTGTTTTTTCCTTTTATATTTTTATCCTTATCTAACTCCAGTAGTCTAACTTACAGATCTTACCTAAACTTCTTTACATATAATTTAATAAAAGTTAAACCATTACACTTTTTGACCGATCAAATATCATCTACACTCACTAAACTCTCTTTTAGTTAGTTAAAATAAAAAGTGAAAAACTGTTTAAGGACATCCCAAATTTGAACAATAAACGAAAAGAGTGTTAAATATTGAGGTTGCAGAACCAACATTGAATGTTTCGCAATCCTTTCTAAAAACAAAGGCTAAGATATCATTAAAAACCCGGCTCGAAAGAGGAGGCCGAGCAAAAGCAACAAACTGTATATACTAATATCATACTATCTTATAAAGCATTTAGTCCTTCTAAAAAAAGAAGTACTTAAAATTAGAGATGTGATAGAGGGACCTAATAAACAAGCCTAAAGGTGGACCTAATGCTTTAATGACTTGTATATTTGATAAATGTACAAGTCATTAAAGCATTAGGTCCACCTTTAAGCTTGTTTATTAGGCCCATCAAACATTTTCCTAAAATTAAGCATTACAAGTTCTTAAGCTAAAAGTAAAACACATTTAGTAACATTAAATACAATACAAAATAGTATTAATGTGGTCAAGATATTTAATGTAATCAATTAATTACATGATCAATAAATACAATTAATTCAGTTATTAAAACACCCCTTACATAAGAAATACAAATTATCAAGCATATTGTACAACCAACTTAAACACAATACCTATATTAAATGTCACTAATACAAATAATAAATCAAATTATACAAATATTCAAACCGGAACGGGCAACGGGCCAAATAGGCTCGAGCCTGAATGGGCACGGGCCAAACGGGCTCGAGCCCAAACGGACACGGGCCAACGGGCTCGAGCTCGAGCCTGAACGGTTTACAACTCCTAACTATCACTTTTGCCTTTTGATATCATTAACATTTATTTTAAGGTACCCGCCACTGCAACGCGCGGGTACCCTACTAGTACAAAAGAATGAAACAAGAGCTAAAACAAGAGAGAGCTCCAAAACCAAAAATCCAAAAAAACTAAATACAATTACAATCTAATGCCACACCTAAAATAACAATAACCTTTTTAGGCATGGTAAATTCATGTCTTTGGATACAAGTTGTTTATTTTGCAATTGTCACATTTCCTAATTATATACTCCGTATACTTTTGTTATATATGGGTTTTGCTAATTATAGTACCTTGCGTTCTGGTTAAACATTTCATAGTTAACATATTAACACTTAGTGGACTAATATATTTCATAATCAGACGCATTCGATCAATTTAAACATGTAATATGATGTTAAACATGGAAGTTTTGATGTTTATTTACTGTTGTTTAATATTTATAGAATGTTTAATCATAAGCCATGGTCTATGGTTAGCAAAACCTTAGTTTGATTTGCTTGTTTTTATTCAGAAATAAATATAGTTAAAACAAATTTATGTTTATTTTAGGCTTGTGACGTTAGTAAAATAATAATACTAATGTGTTGTTTGTTTCATTAAAATGTTTTGGGTCTGAATTAGACTATCGCATTTTATTGTAAAGAAGTTTCTGAGAAGTTTGAATCTGAATCATATAACATTGTTTGTTTTTTAATCTCGTAAAATATCTGAATGATGTCAAATTTTGCAATTTAAATATGAAAAGCGTTGCATTTATTTTTCTAAACTCTCACTAAATGTTTCTAAAATATCAATTGTATATTTATGTCAAATCGATAAATGTTTATTATACATATTTTTGTGTGTTGAAGTCGCAAATTTGTAACACAATTTACTTACATGTTAGTAAAACAAGAAACAAAAAAAAAAGTAAAATAAGAAAAGTCTATTTATATATAATTAAGAAAAAGAAAAAAAAAGTATGAATATAATTAACGAAAAACAAAATAAAAAAACATAAACATAAATGGAAACAAAAGTTGAAGGGTGTGTTTGTTTTTCAAAAAAAAAATATCTTACTAACCTCTTACCTCTTACTCAGTTAGAGGCGGTCAGACTTTATTTTTATTTTTATTTTTATTTTTCCGACACGATCTAATATATGACATATTACTCATTAAGAGGTGGGGGACTTGTCTTATTACCTCTTAGCCAATAAGAGAGTGGAGGCATGTATTATGATAATCTATTTGATGGTTCATTAACTATGTTAAATTTATGACAAAAATGTTGTGTTTCATGTTTACATAAGTTACTTATTCATCTCGCTACAATGGTTTAAGAAATAAATTGTAGAAATAAACAATTAAAATCATTCTAACAATTATACAAAACCAATTAATATTATTTTATTTAGATTTAGACTTTTTATCCACCTCTTATTATGAAGATGTGAAAGTTAGATTAAGACCCAAAATGAAACAACAACACCTAAGTCATTGAGAGACGATAAGAAACTCAAGTGGGTAAAAGTCAATACATCTTACCGTCTCTTACTGAAAATGAAAAATAAACACCCTAACCTTTACCACCTATTCCCGAGTCAGAGGTTAAGAGGCTATAAGAGGTAGTTTTTTTGAAAAACAAACACTTGTAAGTTAGAGAAACGCTTTCCTTAACTATATACTATGTATAATTGATATTAGGTCACTGATATTTACATAGAACTTTGTGATTCACACATATAATATTTATATGAATAGACAAATATACCCTTAACACTCTTCAGTCTTAATTAAAATCGTTGACCCCTAAAACCCACCACCCTCACTTTATAGATCACATCCTACAACTTATAAACATTCATCGGCTAGTATGGATCCACAATCCAGATATCAACTTCTTTTCGTCTTCTGCAGTTTCTTTCATTCAACTTATGGTTTGCTCCAAATATCTACTAAACATTCGAACATGACTTTTCGATCTAAACTTATAGGGGAATCTTCCAAAAAGTCCTCAACTGGGAATTGGAAACTCATACACCTTATAACGTGCTGGGTTATTATCATCAATATGTTACATACCGCAATCAACATTCACTGATCTACGGAGTAATAGTCTTTTCAACTGAGTTATGCATCTCATGAGATTTGTTCTTTTATGTATTTAATGATTGTTATTTGAATGTTGATGTTGTATTTATTTTATAATGACCTAATAATCTGAATGAAGTTGTAATGTATTGATGGTCACCTGCATTATGCACAACAAAAAATAAACACATAAAGGCCATGTAGAACAATCCCTTGATAAGCAGATCTCCTAATCAGTGATATAACCTAATCTAACATGTATAAAGGATGTTTACGATTACTTGCTTGATCTTGTAGTAACGTAAGCTCCTAGACCTTCTTGGTTTGCACATAATTGCCTTCTTCTTGATCTTGATGCTTCACACGTCTGACTTAGGGTTTCTTAGGGAGAATCACCACTTGAATTGTGGCAGGTATCCACCGGTACTGCACAAGTAGAACTAGGGATACGAACCTATACAAGTTGGAGAGTATAAAATCGGGTAACAAGTCGAATAGGTTATTGGACTTATGGAATCCACTAAAGTTAATCTAGGGATCAACCAAAAGGGCTGGTTGACCGATCGAACAAAGATGGAAGGAGGGGAGGGAATTTTTAGGGTTTAGAGGAACGTTATGAATCTGATTAGGGCGCCTTGGTATTTATAGGATACCATGGGATATTTCTAATACAATTATGATTCCTTACAATTTTCCATAAGTACACAAGTTTGATTAGAAATCAAACTTAACCCCTCCCTTGTTTAGGTGGGTCGGACGAACCACACAAACCCCTAGGGTGTGTGGTTTTTGCCTTTTAATTACTTTTATATCTATCCGAGATAAATGTATACACTATGGATAATTACTTTTTTACCCCTCTACGAGAATATTGCCATATTCTCCTCTACGAGAATATTGCCATATTCTCCTCTACGAGAATATTGCCATATTCTCATTTTCTCTTTATTTCTGTTTCATTTTGTCACTATTTTCTCATTAACTTAAGTGTTCCATTTAGTGTGCACATGTGTGACTCATCGGCATTTATATGCGTACTAGTTGTAAAAGACGTTGTTCTTTGCTCAATAATCATTTGAGCAGTTGCATTCAGTTTGTTTAAGTGACAAAATTTTAACTTTTAGGTTATTTGGAGGGAATTGTGATTACTTGGAGAAACCTCAAATGTGTTATTTGAATATATAGGAATTTGGGAACGAGAGTTCAGGTGATTTTAGAGTCCAAGACAAACATGGTGGAATCAAGTTGGTTAGTTTTAGTGTAGCAAATGATGTGGAGTCGGGATAACGACGTCGGTGCTTCATAGCTCATGAGGCACTGTACTGTGAAGTGGAAAAGCAAAGCGTGAATAATTTGGGAGAAGTGGACTTTTGATAACTGATACAATACCGGGTAGAATGCTGGTGAATGTATTAATAAAAATCCATAAAATATTTCTGTGTATCAATAAAAAAGCTTCAGTGTAAATATCAACCCCTTGATTTTATTAGTTAGATTAGCTTTTTTTTTTTTTTTTTTTTTTTTTTTTTTTTTTTTTTTTTTTTTTTTTTTTTTTTTTTTTTTTTTTTTTTTTTTTTTTAATTTTTAATTTTATATCTACTATAATTATTAGGATCAAGTCTCAAAATGAATAACTTACAGTTTTTTAAAATAAAGTGTATGAATAACTTACTTTCATGATTATCAATACTCAATAGGGCTGTAAACGAACCGGACGAACATGAATAGATGCTTGATTATGTTCGTTCGTTTAATTTTAATCTGATAAATAAACGGACATGAACGCTTAAATGGACGAATTTTCCAGTTCATGTTCGTTTATTAAGAAAATGAGTTGTTCATGTCCGTTTATATTCATTCATTAAGACGCTAAACGAACATAAACAAACATAAATGATCGAATATAAATGAACATAGACAGACAAATAAACATAAACTTTATTATATTATGCACAATATATTGTTTTATAAATGTTGTTTTGTTTAATCAAACTAATTTTAAAATTATACAATTAGAATATACGATTTGCGAACATAAATATATAAATGAACATAAACGAACGCATAATCGGACATTCACGAACATAAATGAACGGACGCGACTTTTGTTCATGTTCACTTATTTAAGTAAATGAACGTAAATTATTGTTCATGTTCGTTCATTTAATAAAAAAAAGAATATAAACAAACTTTTAACCGAATGGTTTATGAAATGTTTACTGCCCTAATACTCAATATGAATAACTTACTCTTATTTATTGAATCAATATGAATAATTTTGTTTACGTAACATGGGCATTTTTGCAATTTTGTTGGTGTTGTCAAGTCAACAAAGTTATTTATATTAATACAATAAATAAGTGTAAGTTATTTAAATTGACAATCATGAAAGTAATTTATTCTTGTTGTAAATTGGATAAAATAAAATAAATAAATAAAAGTTATTCATGATTTTCAACCTCAATATACTTGTTTATTAACCTTTACATATTGTTGAAAAAGCTCGTTGAGACTTCATATGCTAGTAATTCATATTCATGCACGTTACATGTGTAGCATAAGTATTTAATCCCTGTTTATTAAGTAGAACATAATAACATATACCTAAAATGATAAATTGAAGAGTTCCACTTAAGAACACGAAAGTGACATCTCTCAAAGCCTTTGTATGTGTGTGCTAGCTAGAAGAACATCTAATAAGAAAGATCACATCATCTGCGTATCAAAAGACCTTTTGCAATAAGTGATCGCCTCTAAAATAGAGTCTTCAACATCCAACGATGTATTCTTAGTACAAAACTCTTGTGGGTTTCCATCTTCGGGCTTTTCATTGGAAGAATCACTCGACAAAATACCAAAGCACTTCTTTAGTATTTTCTTAGAGAAATTCCTCCATCTTCTTAGTGTAGTGAAATTCTTTGGATTTTTTGGTGATTTAGTAGTTGAAGATTGCATATAAATAAAGGGAGTGGAGGAATAAGAATAAGCCTTTGAGTTTTGATTAGCAAATGAAGGGACGATTTCTCCATGGAAGAAGATATCACCAGCATCAACAAGAGTATAAGATGATGTTGGTAACACAATGTCAAAGTCGAAATCTTGAGACGATGAAGTTAAGCACACCAAAGAAGAAGGAAGTGATTTGTTTACAAGCCAGTTGGATGAGAAGCGTTCGGTTGCAAGAGTTTGAAAGGTTTCCATTTCTCTAGGGTATATAATACCCTGATATGGTGTCAATTAATGATGAAACTACCTCTCTAGGCAAAACTTGTATATCTCTTTAAAAGCAAAACTTGTATATATATACCCCAATATGCAATGGAGAAACAATTGGCATCTAGCTAACCAAGTCCTTACAAGTTACAACTAATATTTATGCACGTTGTGATCGTCATCCATATACGTCACACTCTATTGAACTGTATACATTGAGAAAGAAAATCTCGCGTCGACGAAAAGCCAACTTTTAAGTGTGTACGTGGTCTACGTACCAATTTTGGAGCTTTAATTAGTAATTGCATTTTATTCTACGCGTAAATATCAGTTCTTATGCATCCTTAGAAAATGATACGTTAATTTTAGCTTGAGCCTTGAGCCTTTGGCCACCTATTTCCTCTTATCATACGCGTAGTGTACTTAATCAGTGTTATATATATACGTTTAAAACTCAAGATTAACATTCAGCTATATTTTATTTTAAATTGGAGTAATATACAAATGTGTCAGAGTTGGCTAGCCTGGTTCACATGCCACACGAGTTCATCGCATGGCGTTTTTGTTTTGCAACAAGCATAGCGGATTCAGTACAGTGAGTATAGAAGTTATGAAGTCATGTATATAGCGTACTCTAGCTGTTACAACAGTGTTGGCTAATTTAATATTTCTAGGGTTTTTCCTTTGTTCTTCTATTATTCGTTTATTGTTTTTTCTGGTTCTGATTTTACCGATCTGGTCATAGGAGTTCTCTAATATCAAAAATCTACTACTGCTATGCGATTGGGATTGAGTTGATGATGTAGGTATGGTTCTAGTGATTTAGTTACACAATAGCGCCCTTAAGCTCTCATCATGCTTCGATGTTAAATCTAACAAAGCTATGAATCAATTACATTTGTGAAGCTATCGTAAATGAAGGAGGGGTGGAAGGACCCCATGTCCACAATCCCTTTAAAGTGATGAGGATGATTTCTGGGCTAGTTTGTATACTCTTTATGGGTATTATTGGGAAAATCGTCTTGATTTTTCCTATAGTGGGGGGGGGAAAAAAAGAACTATGTTAAGAATATGGGCTAAGTTTGGATTGGAACGTGTTTATGTTAAATAATGGTTTTTTTTTGTTCATCTATAGCTAAGTGAGGAGATGGATAAAGTTCATTTAGAGACCGGGCAATGGTTTGATTCGTTCGAGTGGCTATTTTCCTGAATGTGTTGGTCCCCCTAAAATACACGTTGCAAGAGGAAGATTTTTTTAATTTTTTTTTTTTTTTTTTAAAACAATAGAAGCACCCGTATGGTTAAATTACATAATCGAAATTGTTTGCTATATAGCGGAGGTTTGGGTTAAGCTTGATTAGCTAACCAAATTGGTAACTATATGTTGGACCTATACTTAGCTCTATGTGTGTCAAGTCTTGGGGTCAGATCATATGCTCGTGCGCTTGTAAGTTTCTCTCTCGACGAAGTTAGTGGATCATGTGCGTGGTCTATTCATTTCTAATGGCAAGGTCATTAGTTGGTGGCTAGGTAATATTGAACGAATGGAAGCTCCTCGTTGTGCTTCATGTAAATATGTGATCATAATTGATAGCAACGTGCCTAAAAAGAATGTTAGAACAAAATAGTGATTCGGACTAATTCTGATGAGGAATGGATTGTTGAAGCTACCAACGTAAAGGTAAGGGAAATGCGCCACTTCATGAGAAGAGTGATCTGATGGTGTAGTTTTTCGAAACTAAGGGTCTCATTGATTGTTGGCAGCCAGTTTCAAAAAGAATAGTGTACTGATGGAGATCAGATTC
>LBNU01027539.1:64931-81919 GCA_014162995.1 Artemisia annua | reverse complement strand
CATCCTCCAACTCCATTAAATGTATTAAGCAATTTTCATATGGGGTCTTCATTGATTCAACCCTTTACTCCCAAGGTTTATTTCTAAAAAAGGCGGATGAGAAATCCTCCAAGAAATATTGGGAAAGAAGGTGTTCCGGAAACATTATTTATTGATTTTTTCCCATGGACTCCAGGCAGGAGGAAGCTATCGGTTCCGATTTTATTTAAGAACACAGTTTGAATGCCCGGATAATTTTTAAAATTCTATGGGCTTTCGGTTAATTGCCAAAAGGTCTGTTGGGTTAAGCAACATTAGGTTATTGTGGAATCATTGATTTTGATCAAATTTTTTCATTCAACGATTTAAAGTTATAGTATAGTTGGGCATTTAAGTGGTTTAAAAAGTGATGTTACACCCTCTTATAATATGTTATATTGATACTTGAAATCACGATTTTTTTTTTTTATTTTTTTTTATTTTTTATTTTTTCTTTTGTTAATTTTAAGTTTGAGGTCAATTCTCATAATAAGCGGTAAAACCCTCATATATGGTTTATTTCTTACAGTTATTTGGCGTAGTGAGCAGATCGAGTATTTGGTGCAGTGACCAGATGATACTCTGGTATATAATAGTGACATCAAAAACCTTACGCCCAGAATTGAATCGTATACCTAACAGGACGTGAGACCCTCATGTAATCAAGACATAGGCGACTCTCATACCAGCAATCACAATCAAACACAACCGAACGAAACGATGTAATCAGTAAGCACTAGCTCTTAGCGAAACCCTAAACTGAATCGAAAACCTACCACGTGAAAGTAAAGCGAATTAAATCTTCTCTTAGTAGTAACGAGACTACAGGAGTAAGAAATTAAAACGGATTAGATCACAGAGTAGAGAGAACGATTGATCGAATTTGGGTGATAGGGAAGATCGCCATTGAAAAAATCGGTTAGGGTTTTTTTTCAAATCACTAGGTCTTAATATCATATTAGAACTAGGAAAGCTTATGATATAAATTTTCTTATAAATGACATAGTAAGTATTTCACATCGTATTCGTCACAAATTTATGATACATAGTCTAAACATTATCTTAGACATCAATGGAGAATATAGGTAATCTAGACATGACTATAGCCATTTTGTTGGTGAACACTATCACACTAGATGTGATAGCGTTGGACTACAAGCTCTTTGATGCTTATGATATAAGTCTAGAGGTTAATTACTAAGCCTTGGTTAGGAATTCAAAGTCGATTGTCGGAGGTTATATAACCCTTGTGTATGTTGGCTAGAAGAAACTAACTTCGACTAGAAGTTGGTTTTGATCCGCCTATAAATATAGAGGTCTTGGGCATTTATTTTACACAACTCATGTAGTTTAATTAATTTGGTGATTACGTAAAAGTTAAAAGGTTGAGGTTATTTCTTGTGTGTGTTTACTCTTGTCAATTTTTTTCAACGACTAGCGTCAGGGAAACTCTAGTTAATTTCAGACATTTATAATCATAAACCCAAGCAATAATTGGGTCGCATGTCATATATACAAGTTAAAATCTTAAAATTTAACTTAATTTTTTGGGTTAGACTTTGGACAACATATATATACTTATCTTTATAAATCTTAACTCGCGTCCTGCTATCAAAATTCAGGTGGTCAAATGAATTCTCGTTACGTTTAAGATGGTATACCATAAATATGATGATTTTACACAGTTTTTCAAAGTGTGTAAAACCATTTCAATTTCTCTATATTTTCAAATATGTATAACTCTTTTACATTATATGTAAGTATGAAAAAATTTGAAAATTATAAGACATTTCACAACTGTAATTGTTCAAAAATTGTCAAAAAATTTAGCGTGTAGAAATATAAATTGTATCTACGCTTAATATTGTAGTGATCAATTTGTATGTCGTGGCTCAGAATAGGATGTGTGGAGAAACAGAGTATAACAAAATTTTAAATACACTTTTGAGTTTGATTTCTTTTACATTTGTGCATAGTTATAAGTATGGAACTTTTTTTCCATGCAATTTATGTGCAAAACATATGATGGCGTTAAAGTTTTATACACGTTTAAAGTGTGCATAACTTAACATCTATATGTTCGCATTTTTAGAAGCGTGTAAAAATTACTGTTAACATGCAATAATTGACATATGATTCGCAATGGGCAGCGCAAATGACCCATGCAGCAAGCTGTATGAAACAATATTTGTTTGCACAAGGCGAAAATGAGGTTGTGGGTTTATCAGAGGAAAGTAGAAGCGTGCTGCAAACAGCATGGTCGCATGGATGTTGATCAAGCCCTACATA
This sequence comes from Artemisia annua, assembly GCA_014162995.1. NCBI lineage: Eukaryota > Viridiplantae > Streptophyta > Magnoliopsida > Asterales > Asteraceae > Artemisia > Artemisia annua. The sequence goes on along the minus strand of LBNU01027539.1, from coordinate 79,612 downwards.
GTATATACAAATACGAGTAACACCAATACAAGCCTCTTATTTATGTTGCTAATAGAGGTTCATTCTAATTTGGTTCTTGAGCCCAACATTCTTATGTTTATAGAAATGTACGAGTAATTAGCAGCAAATGATAAGAATATAGGTCTAGAAAGTTAATGGTGTTCGTAGTGCTAAGTTTTTAATATTTTAGAGTGAACGGGTATTTCACCTACGTGTTGTATCACCATCCTCATGTGTCACTTTCTGTAGGAGCATACGTACAAATACAGCTAACGAATCAAAATAAGTCATCCTGATAGTAAATAAATTAAGATGATCAATAATGAGTTAATATACACGGAGCATACCTAACTTTTTTGACCACTGGTGCTTTAGTCCAATGGTAAAAGCGTTCGTGTTTGAGTCATTTGACCTGGGTTCGAGTCTTTTCCTTGGCCTTTGGCTCAGATAGGTAGCTACTTCCGTAAAATTTATGGGCAGATCGGAGAGACTTTGTGGAATAAGAGCTCAGGGGTCCGAGTCTAGACTCGTGCTCACTCCAGTTGGTGCCCCGCTAGGCCAGGAGAGTTGCCGGAGCTATTCTTTGTGAGGTGGATAATGGTTGGTGCCAAAAAAACACTCGAGGTCAAAGTGTCCCCACCAATCTACACATTTTGTGGAATACCTAACTTTTATGTTTTTGTTCACTTTGATTATTAAATTCTTACTTTACATAAGTTAGTGAATTTATAAAAATGACATTTAAGCCGTTGAGCTTATAAAACAGATACGGGCATATCTGTGAAACTTATAAAACACGGCATATAAGTTACTTATCAAAAAATATGCGTTCAAGTTACTCGTATTGAAGCTGAAATCATTACATAGTGATGTAAATATCATTTTTAATATGTTCAGTGCCTCGTTCAAGTTACTCGTATTGAAGCTGAAATCATTACATAGTGATGTAAATATCATTTTTAATATGTTCAGTGCCTCGGTTGAATATAAGCAGTTCATTAACTTATAGTTACGGATACTATTTGAATTCATGAAACAAAACTACTAATTTAATCTGAACAACCAAAGCAAACAACATTAATCAAATTCTAGCTAGCAAGTCGGTAACATCAAGAGAAAATTTAACATTGCGGAGCTTCAGCTCGAACAAGCTGACTTAGGGCCTGTTTGTTTAATTTTTTCATTAAAAGTCGTGTTAATTAACAGATAACTTAATGTGGAGACCTTCACTTTTATCACTTATTATTTTAAGTCATTTCTTTTGATTAAGTGAAAAACAAACAACTTTTTACATAACTTAATAAATTAAGTTTTTTCATATTAGGGCTTGTTTGTTAAGATTTTATATTAAGTCACGTTTAATTAAGAGGTGACTTAATGCAGACAACCTCAGTTTTATTACTTAATATTTTAAGTCATCTTTCTTAATTAAGTTCCAAACAAACAGTTTTTATGTAACTTAATAAATTCAGTTTTTTTTCATATTAAGTCAATTAAGTCGATTTCAAACACCACAAGTCAATAAAGTTGAAATCAAATACCACCTTAGTAGTACACACCGCTAATCAAAAAAAGATACATTAGAATGATGTGTATATATTCTTGATCCATAGAAAAGAGAAATTTTGGACCTCGTCATGATCATTAGCATATGAAATTGATGTACTTAAACCCTTGATAATGATTAATGAATTATACTCTTCAAAATTGTTGATCTGAAAACAATACTTTATAAGTAAACCATTATCAACCATGAAAATATTCTTTTGTATGCGTACGTGATGTGGGCGATTTACGAACTATGGCGTGTCATACGTATCTAAAGAATTGATTGTTTGATTGATTGTATATAAGACGAGTTATGCTTGAGTGGACAATCTTCCATGAACACCTGAAAATCAATACCTACCGTATAAACCCAATCACGTGGTTTCTTTCCTATTTTGTCCAACGGTCAAAAGTACAGAAGCAAAACGAGAACAATTCTTTTTGTCGACACTGACATGTTGCGATCGTAGCTACAAAACAAATGCTCATTAATTACTAGTGCGTATAAGACTACAATATACAAATTCATATCATTTTTGGTACCCCAGGCCAACTTTTGGTTTTTGTTTGTATTGAAAATGGTACTCACTTCAGTACAAATTGAGGGAAAATAACCGGCCCTGGTGATTTAGTGGCCAAAAGTCTTTTGACTATTATACTAAAGTGTGTGAGACCTCAAGTTTAATTCATGCTAGGCATAACGACATTTAAATGCTCAAGGCAACCTCGTAAAAAGACATGATTTACTTGGTTTGAGTATTTGTGACAGTAGGTTCAAATTTCGTAGATCAGTCGTCCAAAAAATTCAGAAACTATAGTTTCTAAAAAATATATAATAAAATGAATAGAAAATAAAAAACTTTGAACATGTTGATTTATATTAACAGTCTTTTCTTTTTCACCTATGTTATAGGAAAAAGAAAAAGAGAAAGATTTTGATCCCTCAATTATTACTTTCATATAAGTTGACATGTTCCCAAATTCTTTTATTTTCTATCAATTATTTTATATATTTTTTGGATAACCTTGGTTTTCAAACTTTTTTACCAACTAATCCAATGGGTTTGAACCTACCACCACATAGACTCAAACCAAGTAAACCCTCTCTTTTTAGGAGGTTAAGGTGGCTCTTTCAAATTCGTTAGCGACTAGCATGAATTGAACTTGATATATGATACATTTTAGTGTAATAGTCAAAAGACTTTTAGCCACTAAATCACCAAGAGTGGTTCATATTCCCTCAATTTAAAGATATTTAATCCGTGAGTTATTACTTTCATATTTGCATAAACGATAAAGGAAATATATGATGACATGACATGGTTGAATGATGCCAAGAAATATGATTGTATGAAATACAAATACTACCATGGATGTGTTATGAACGTGTTTTTTTGCACGTTTTAGAAAATTCACAAAGTTTGTCAAGGCCGTCCTTTGGCGAGAGACGGCGTGGTGGGAAGGTATGGTGGCTCGCCACGGCGAGCAAGCCATGTCACCATGGAAAGAGGGCAACAAGCCCACACTTTCTGCTATGAGAAATGATAAAGTATTTAGCCTTTCTTAGGGACCGCCAAATACTGTTTTTTCGGATTCAGAATTTGTCTTTGTGTTGGACATCCAGTAATTGTCGTTATATTAATTGGAGTTGCAATTCGTGGAGTTGCAATCCATGTTTAGTTCTGTTTAGTTCTTGCTAGTCTTCGGGTCGTAAGGCTCAGAGTTTCTTATAGGTGTTTGTTGTTGTATGTTTTTCTCATTAATAAAGGTCGGGTGTCCATTGTTGTTTGGTTTTAGGGGCTTTCTTGGCACTTTTGTGGCTTATGGTGTGGTTGTACATTTCTCTTGGCTCATCTTCCATGTAAATAGGTTCTTTTTTTCAAAAAAAACTTTCCCTTTAAAAGAAAAGAAGAAAAGTTTTATTTTGCCTAAAAACATAATGTCTGAAGTGCACTTAAAATTGTAGAGACACTTCTAATTTAATATTTAGATCTAGTAAATAAGAACTGTAAATTTTAAACTAATTTTATTTCCATAATCTAAATAAAGCATTGAAGGTAAATATAAATAAAAATATAACACAATCAATGAGTTATGCCGATCATATGCTAATAAGATGCCAAACACATAACAGCCCACTAAAAACCTCCCCCCTTCAATTAGAGCGAGAGTAGGGCAAACCCTCAAACTTGCACGAAACTTCTCAAGTTGCATGGAAGGCAAGTCTTTGATGAATATATCCGCATAATGAGAAGGAACATGCATGTAGAACGCGCACAACACTACACGCTATAAATCCGAACAAAAATGTATGTCTAATTCTATGTGCTTCATTCGTTGATGCTGCACGGGGTTAAAAGAAAGATAGAAAACACCGACATTGTCACACTAGACGAGTGTAACGGAAAACAAATTAAGAAGAATGTAACTGACAAAGTAAGTTGCGTAATCAACAAGTCTCGACAACAATGTTGTCGACACCACAATACTTAGCCTCTCCATTGTACTGAGAAAGCGTATACTAACGCTTCGATGATCATGATAACAAGTTGTTGCTAAAAAAACACCTCATATATGGACGTGTGAGTGGTGGGGTATCTAGACCAATGAACATCCAAATAAACACCTCGAGACTATCAAAGCAAATAACCCCTCAGACGCAAAACAACACAAAAAAACCTAATGGCCGATCGATCCCTTTAACCCTTACAACCTCCAAATCGTCTCTCTAACCATTTAATCTTGTTCTAATCCTAGTTTGGATTTAGGCTCGATTAAGTTAGGGATTCGTCTCTTTGGTTCTTGGTTTTAATCGCTCGGTAGGTTTCTGTGTTTTATTTGATCGTGTTCTTTTACTATGGAATTTGGTTGAACTATGGTGCTTCATAATATGTCTCGACTTTGTTGAGATAATCGAATTAAGATTAACGTGGATCTTTAGACTTTTTGTTCTATCGCTTTTTAGGTTTTGATAATTTTAGGGTTTCGTTATTATTGTTTAATTTTGCTATGGAGGAAGCTGTTACTACGGTTGATGGTAATGTTGATGAACTTAGTGCTTCTGAACTTTTAAGATCGGTTGAAGCGACGAACTCATTGCCATTTGTGACTATGAGGAAGCATAAGAAATCTAATAAGGATCACAATCGGGCTGATGTTGCTGGTCACTCTACCAATGTGTCGAGTGGGGCTGATGTGTTGGTAGGGGCTGATGTTCCTGGTGCTACTCAAGTTACTAATGANTTTGAGCCCAAGAAGACTACTAGTGAACCTAAAAAGGGAGTTTCGAGTAATGTGCCTACATCGTCATCTACGTTGAAGTCAAAAGGGCCTGAAGTTTCTACATCAAATCCCTATGATGCTTTAGCTACAGAAGATGATGGTGATGAAGATTGTGTTGAAAACAGGTTTAATGAATCGGCTAACTTATTCCCTGACGTTGATAAGGGTGGAAGTTCATCTTTCACCCATGCTGCTGGTTAGATTGGTTTATTTTTGTGTTTTCTAGTTTCTTTTGATTCTAGAGTTGTTATGAGCTTTTGGCATGTCTTAAGCTCTAGGGTAGTTGTTTATCAAGCTGTTATAGCTTGAGGTTAATGTGGTATTTCAGCCACATTCTATTTGTACTTAAACGTTTTGGTTTTAATATATTTACCAGGGTGCAGGATTACTCCCCTTTACCCAAAAAAAGACTATCAAAGCAAAAATAAAGGAGAATGCAATTCACGAAGTAATTTGTGTAACCAACAAGTCTCAACAACAACATTGGCAACACTTTGATACACTGTCTATGCACTGGATCAAGAAAGCGTATATTGACTTCGATGACCATGACAACAAGTCATACATGGATGTGCATGTGGCGGGCAACCAATCCAATCAACTTCCGAATAACCAACCAGAGACGGTATCAAAGAAGAATAAAGTTGTAATCATAATTCAATGTGCCCAAATCATAGCGCAAATGATTTTAAGATCAGACAAATGTGGCTCCCGAGAATCATGCAAGAACAAACAAATCTGCTACACATCATAAGATAAATTAGGTCGATTAAAAGTGAGGTACTGAAAAGCATCAACAAAGCTACGATATTGATTTGATTCTCAAAATCTTAAATAATGCATGCAAGGTAAATATAAATACTAGTGTAAGTATGTAACGAAATAAATGGGCTTTCAATTATAAGCCAACAAGATACCCAACACATAATAACCTGCTAATATTAAAGCCATGTTTGTCTAATTATAAAGTTACAGATTTAAACTTCTCAAGTGTCGACCTGTTAGATAGGTATACCAGCTAAGTTGCCCAAGTGCGGTTGTCGGCTTTGGATCAATCGGAGCTTTAGGATTTTATCATGATTATTTGTATATATAAATAATGCTATTAAGAAAGTGATCATTACGGGGAATTCTATAATCTAACATTATACCAGAGCGGGTTTGATTCTATGACCTAGTCGCCTTCATAAGCCATTGCCTGTTATCCCGTCTTCTATCACCATCTATCTCTTTTAGCAAGTATTAAACCCTAATTTTCTTTTCTTTCTTTTTTCTCAAACCTCATCACGGTTGTATCTTGAATCACAATCTGTTTATAGATTCTCTTCTTTTTTTCTCCATCTTTGTGTTCACTATTGCATAGAAAAAATTCAGAAAAAGCTACGTTTCTTTTACTTTTCTTTATAGTTGCCAACTCTCACATGTCATATAACAATTGTTACATTTTTATCTATCATCAATATGATATCTAAAAGTTACGCGGGCTGTTTAAACAAAATAACATGGAAGAATCACACGGGCAAGACTTAAAAGCACAAAAGCAATTAACTGAGGAGCTGATTAAAAGTCTAAGATAGTTGTAGCCCATGGGCTAACTTAGTGAAGTTAACTTATTGCATTATTGGGCTTTGGCAGGGGATGGGCAGCACCCGTTTGCCAAAATCTACTTGTAGTCTAAGGCCTGATAACTTTCAGGCAGTTAGAAACATTACGAAAATATCCCTAACATGCAAAATCAGGTTATAATACATCACCCATTTCGTTAGGAAACTGCACACATGGAAAACCACATGTATTGATTTTCTATTTTTGGTATATTGAAATAAATTAAAAGAGAAGAAGAAGAAGTTTGCATGTTGCATATATATACTTGCATGCGTATACATCACCCATTTCGTTAGGGGCCTTAGGTTTTCAATCAACTAACAAACTACCTTTTCTTCTAAATGTTTAAATATCTTCTCGATTTTGTCCAAAGTTAAATAATTTTAAGAAGTTATTTAAATCTAGAAGGTGATTAAAACACTTAAATGGTATTAACCATTTGTTACAACTTAATTGAACAACTGTACTGATCATAAAGGTTAAGCGCAAAAATATATAATAATAATAATAATAATAATAATAATAATAATAATAATAATAATAATAATAATAATAATAATAATAATAATAATAATAATAATAATAATAATAATAATAATAATAAATAAATAAATAAATAAATAAATAAAAATAAAAAATGTTAAGAATGTTAGTGAATTTGTATTAGAGTTAGAATTATATTAGTATTTATATTAGACTAGCCTATGAATGGAGGATAACAAATTTTTTGTTAGTGGTATCTTACATAAAGCTCAGATACCATGTAAGGCGAGATTGATTAATTGAACTGATTGAATAAAAAGAGAATATATATATGATCCAATATTTATAGACTACCACTTGAGCTTATACCAATTCTAATCAAACACTAATACTAATATAATTTTAACTCTAATATAAATCCACTAAAAAAACTAATAACGACATTCATGAAGAAAACAGAATATCGATGCAGGTATGTGTACGGCATAGATATGACGGAATGTTAAGAGAGCTCTGTGTAATAAGTTGATGGAATTCGGATTGATGGTTTGACTGTTACATGGTAATACGATACATGTTTAGTTTCCCATACTAGGAAGATTTTGTGTGATTGTACTCTCATATAAGCACATTGAGAATTTTTCACTATAATTTTTACTTTAAGCTCGGTCTCTCTTAACTTAAAATCCTGGCTCAGCCCGTGCTTGTAAACCCTAGATCGTACGTACGTATGAATGCAATTAATCGTTCTAAGTTCATTTCCAAGGCAAAAGCATGAGTGTGGTTTGCTTGCAATAGCTGAAACAAACAGTGTATACCTAAACACCACCTTACAAAATCCAACATCTAACGATCCGGCCATCACGAAAGGTCCTTATTGCAGTAGTGCACCAAAGGTTGGTTATATAATTGCTTGTCCCGTAAGTATTTTTTTATTTTAAGAATAACACCGTAAATGTGTGTGTGCCCATCTTCTGGCACACGAAAATGAGCCTCAATTCCTGCATTGTGCTATTTCTTCCAATATCATTATATTTCTATATTTAGTAAACTTCCATACATAAATCCTATTATAAATACCAAGCTTCATATCAACTCATGCATTCATATCTTCTACGTTACCAACAATGGCAACTTACATCAAGTCTTGCCATCTTTCTTGGAGTGTTCTTGTTTGTGTTTTTGTTCTATACATTGCCGTTTTTGGTTGTGTTTGTGAAGCTCAGGCTTATGGGGGTAAAGGTGGTGGCTTTGTTCGAGCAAGAGGAGGGAGCTTTGTTCTCAATGGTTCACCTTTTCTATTCAATGGTTTTAACGCATATTGGATGATGAACGTAGCCACTGATCCGAGTGAAAGGCTCAAAGTTAGCCAAGTCCTACAAGATGCGGCAAATGCTGGTCTTTCCGTTTGTCGCACTTGGGCTTTCGCCGATGGTGGTGATAAAGCGTTACAAATTTCACCAGGAGCATACGATGAACGTGTATTTCAGGTGATAAATAATGTGATTTTGTGTAACTCTTGATCCATAATATTATTTTAACATGGAAAAGCTTTAAGAGTGTCTTCACTTACCATAATTTTGGTTTTTGCACACAGGGACTCGATTTTGTGGTGGCAGAAGCAAAAAAGTATGGTCTTCGATTAATACTAAGTTTTGTTAACAACTATAAAGACTTTGGAGGACGAACACAATATGTTGAATGGGCTAGAAGCTCAGGCGTGCAAGTCACTAGTGATGATGATTTCTATACAAACCCTATTGTTAAGAATTATTACAAGAACCATATCCAAGTAATTAAGTACCACACTAAGTATTATGTTTCGTGTATCCTAATATGTTTCTAAAATGACTTATTTGTAAATTTATCACTTCAGAGAGTTATAACAAGAGTGAATACAATCACCCGGATCGCGTATAGGGATGAAAGAACGATCATGGCGTGGGAACTCATCAACGAGCCACGCTGCCAAACTGATTACTCCGGGCGGACAGTTAATGTAAGTGAATGTAAACATTTTATTACATGATTTCAAGAGTGTAACTATATACTTCATGATGAATCCTAACTTAAGTTCCAATTTAGGGTTGGGTTCAAGAAATGGCTTCATTTGTGAAATCATTGGATCGACATCATTTGTTGGAGATTGGTATGGAAGGGTTTTATGGCGATACAATGCCCGAACGAAAGCAAATAAACCCTGGTTACCAAGTTGGAACTGATTTCATCAGCAACAATCTTATTAGAGAAATTGATTTTGCCACGATACATGCATATCCTGATCAATGGTATAATAACACTTCTAGTTCATGTTCGTTCTATAAATAGAAATAAGAAGCCATATAGTGTATTTCAACTTATTAAACACCTAACTTATTTTTCAGGATGTCTACACAAAATGATGATTCACAAATGGCATTTATGCAAAACTGGATGTCAAGTCATTACCAAGATTCAAGAACTATCCTAAAGAAGCCGTTGATTGTAGCCGAATTTGGAAAGTCTAGTAAAGATCCAAATTTTAACACTATCAAACGTGATTCATACTTAAACGCTGTTTATAGAAACATTTACATGGAGGCAAGGAGCGGAGGGACGGTTGGTGGTGGTTTAGTGTGGCAACTTATGGCGGACGGGATGAGTTCCTATGGTGATGGATATGAGATCGTATTGTCAGATAACCCGTCCACTGATAGCATCATTTCCCAACAATCTCATGCTATGAGCACTCTATCACATGTTTTAAGACTTGGACCTAACAATGTGCCAGGAAGCCATCCTGGTGAAGTCGAATTTGATCATGTCGGTGGTCGTCATTCATCAGTGAAGCACCATCGGCGTCACCATCATCATCGTCATCACACACATCATGCTCGAAATCCAAAAGGATTAAGAAAGGCATTGCCTTAAATGATGAAGAATTATTGAAGATGGGGGTTCAAGATCTTCTTATGATAAACTGAAATTGTGGTTTAATTTCTTGCCGTTTTTATGAAATTGTCATTAATTCCTTATATATAAATTTTATTTGAAGGAAATACCCAAAGAGATTGAATGTACCAAATGGAGAACTTTCGATCAACATGACAACATGTATGTAACGAATAACTAGTTGTAACTTGTGAATGTATATTCACATAACAATAAATTTCTAACATTTAGTACGAGCAAGTATATCTTATTAAATGCCCTTCCATTTTAACAACTAATTCCAACTTTTTTTCTAACATGATCAGTGATTCAGTGGAAAAGTGAATAACACTACGTTTGGTACAAATCACAATTGTGGTGAGTGATGATTGGTTGTTATATTTGGAAATTGTATGTTGTTTAAGTTTTTTTTTTTTTTTGAAAGGCGAACATCTTACAAGTATTTTTTGGTCGAAGTCGCACCCGCCTCACCGGCAGGCCTCGTCCACCACATAGCCAGGCTATGTTGTCTTAACCGGGCCCACGCTGGCCAAGTGGGGACTTAACGCTTTCATCCCAGAAACCCTCTGCCTCCACACAAGTTTCCTTGCTGGGGTAACAATCGGGAGAAAACTGGGTGCTTGCTCAGCCTCGAACCTGGCACCAATGGTAACCAGTATCTAACTTCATTGCAAATGATATCTCAAAGATGTTCTAAGTGGGGTTTGAACTTGAGACCTCACGGTCAACAAGCCAAGATCCTACCACTAGACCAACTCATCATTGATTGTATGTTGTTTAAGTCTAAGAACTTATTTAAGGGTATTAAAGTGGGTTCTTTAGAAGTTGAAATTTCTCGTCCTCAATTTGCGGATGATGCTCTTATAATACAACATCAGGAATCAAGACGCTTTGGATTGCATGGAAAAAAGTGTGTTCTCCAAAGTGTTGTGGAGGTCTTGGAGGTAGTCTTCATGCATTGAATCTTGCCATGTTATTTTAGTGGTGGTGCGGTTCCACATAGAAAAGAATTCTCTGTTATCACCTAAATTCATGAGTCTCACGGGAGTTTAACTAGTGACTTCCATTCTCTTACTAGTAGATATCTAATTAATGGGTGTTGTCAGGGATACATCCCTTAGTGGTTAGTGGCACCTCCTAACACCCATTTATACCGTCTGTTAACAATTTTAATTTATCAAACTTTACATTTTTTATTCCGTACTTTCAGTTATATGGTTTTATAACATAAACATAATTATAAAAATAAAATTATGAAAACAAAATTATGTAACCAAACCCTTGTATTTATTGGGAAAAAAAATAATGCAAAGTGTTAGACCGCTATAATAATTCTAATGGTTCGAAAACAAGATCTTGGGCGTGAAAAATACCCATTAGAGGTAGGCATGAGCCATGAAGAGGTTCAGTTCGTCAATTTGCTTTCTTCACTTGAAGGTTTCGAGAATAAAGATAAATGAGACGCATATGAATATTTTTTTAACCCCTCCAAAGTGTTCACTATATCATCTTAAAAAATATAAAAATAAAATAAACAACTTTGTGTTTTATACTCTCCAATCGAATGAAGATCACATACGGTGGTATCGATCGCTCCCCATAAAGGTAAATATTTTCTCATGGCGACTCTTGTTGGATAGGTTGCCTACTACACACAATTTGAACGCTCGAGGGATTGATGTGCACTCCACTCGATGTGCAATTTGTGATGGGGACATTGAAACTACACATCACCTTTTCATCGATTGCACGTTGGCTTCCAATATTTTGAATTATGATGCTGCTTGGTCGGGGGTTAAGTGGTTTTCCTAACTTTGTGGACTCGTTAATTAAACGAGCAGATACGGTCAACCTAAACAACTCAAAAAAAAGTTGTTTCGATATGGTGGTTCAAACTACGGCTTAGGTTATTTGGAGATTTAGAAACCGAGTTTGCTACTATTTAAAACCTCCTCAGAGACACTCTCTTGGATGATATCAAGGTTTTCTCGCACCCTTGGATTGTTCATAAAAGAGTTTTTAAACCTGAGTGGTTGGATTTGTGATCCAAAATGTGCTTGTAATATTAGCTTGCAATCTTCTTTCTTTCTAGCTTCTTACTAGTTTAATGAAATTGACACTCTAAACAAAAAGAGTAAACTGAAAAATACATCAATGAAACAGTTTTGTTAGAAATATTTAGCAATATATATCTCTCCATTAGTAAAAGTCAAACACATTACATACCTCAAGACTGATAATGTAACTTTTTCTCCGTCATACTCTCCTTGCTACCAAAACTTAAACACACTTATTAATAAGATCTCTCATAAACACCTAATCTAATCATTTCTTCTTCTTCTTCTTCTTCTTTAATTTCATCACCACCACAATCACCGTCATCATCTTTTCAGCACCTCCAACACTCATCATCGTCTCTTTCTCACCACCTTCAGTATTACAAAATATCTAAAACTATCACCAATAAATCAGTCTCAACCACCACAAAATACTTAAACTACCCATTCGCACCTCCACCACCACCATCTTTCGGATTTATGGTGGCATGAGATGTGACCAATCACATCCTCCGAATCAGTAACGACCACCTCCATCACCACCATCTCCACCAACACGCCATCTCCACCACCACCACCATCCGCCGACTCTACCTTCGCTAACTAACATGGTGGTCGGATCGGAGATGCTTAGGAGTCATTTTATTTAGAGGGGTCATATTGACTTTTAATAGATAACAATGATAACACAAAAAAATTACTACATTTGTCTTTAGGGATATAAAATATTTGACTTTATTAAAAAAGGAATGATTATTGCGAAAAGTTTATGACAAGGATAATTTTTGTAAAAATTGACAAACCATAAGAATTTTAATTTTTATATGTATTTTTTTATTAATAAAATTTTAATTTAGTTTAATGTGTTATTTTATTTAAAAAAAAAAAGAAAAAAAAAAAGGCACCAGATTCTGGTGTTATAGGACGTAGTGGTATTTTGTGTGATGTGATAAATTATAATGTTATAGGAAAAATTTCTTAAATGACAACAAATTCTCTACTACACCATCAAACGACACCATTAGGTATATAATGCTCTAAGCTGTTTTTATTACAAGTGGCCTCAAGGTGTTAGCAAATCCTTTAATTTAAATAAGTTACAAACATCAAGGTTGTGTTTGTTTTTTAAAAAGAGACTCTTAACAGCCTCTTAGGCTGTGTTTGTTTTTTATTTTTTGCCTTTTAACAGCCTCTGAATGGGCACTGTGTCTGAATCGGTCAGACATTTTGACGTTCAGACCGTTTGTTTTTTATTTTCCGTTCAGACGCAANCGCCCCGAATTTACTTGTCCTTGGGGGAGCAAATGAAACACACGGCTTGAAAAGCGACGATGCCGGGATCAAAAACAGCATCCTCACTCCCGGGGGAATGACGGATGGGTGAAACAATAGCATAGGTAAGATAAGGAAGTTTTTCCGTTCAGACGCAGTCAGAGACAGTAAGATCTTAATGGTCTAGACTTGAGAGGGTGTCTTAATGCCTCTTGTTGCCTCTTGTTAACAGAAAAATAACCAAAAAAAATATTTAGTACGAGCAAGCAAATGTGCGGTTCAAACATGAGTTTTTTTTCCTGTTCAGATGCGGTCAGATTAAAACATTTACGCCTCAGATCCAGATTCAGATGTGCGGTTCATATTCAGATTCATAGCATCTTAAAAAACAAACACCACCCAAGACACCATATAACTTCTATCCACTTATACGAAATACTGAAATCGGTTTAGCACCATAGTTGGTAAAACGTAGTGGATGAACTCTCCTATCTTTCGACTGTCCCCACTTGTTTTGTATATTCAATGTTACTTTACGAAATTAAAGACTGAAATCTTGATCACTTAAAACTCTTAAGGGTAGGGATCCAGTGAGAAGAAAACTTATAATGAGAAGGATGAGAAATAACTATAGCAACATATTTAAGATGCGTCGACTTGAATTAGATGCATCTCTATTCATTTAGATGCATCCCAACTAGTTTTGAAAGTGATTTTGAAGTGAAAACGATGCATAGTAGTATTTGCAACAAATTTGACCCGCAGAAGACGAAAAATACATAGGATTTGCCTAATTTGCTAAAATGCATCTAATATATGTATATGCATCTAATTTTTAGCTAGAAAATATATTATGATGCATCTAAAAGATTAGAGATGCATCTAATTCAAATCGATGCATCTCTAATGTGCAGTTATAGTTATTTCTCATCCTTCTCATTTTAAGGTTTCTTCTTATTTGATCCTGAGTCAAACTCTTAATATCAACTTAGCATTTTGGAATCAAACATGCGCTGAATAGTATTTTGGAATGCAATTTTACTACCAGACAACTAAGACATGTTTGTTTTATAGTTTCTCTATATTCAATGCGCTCAATGTATTGTAGCCTTGTAGGCATGATTAGTAGGTTCACCAATCATTTTTCTAATAATACAGTCTTTGTTCGCCTATTAACATATTTTTTAATTGTATCACGCGAAATTATCTTACAAATATATCCTACTTATGTGTCTACTCATATAATTGCGACACTTAAAAACACGATAAGATGATAAAATAAATAAAATATTAGATGAACACATGTCTTCCTGAATAAAGATAAGAATGACTATGGGTAGATATAAAATTAATAATATTTGTTTTAATATATTAAAAATAAAAAAGGTTTAGCTTCCCGAGTGTAAAAAGAAAAAAAATAATAATAATAAAAAATAAAAAAAAAAATAAAAAATCGAGAGGGTAAACAAGAGAGAATAATATATAAAATAGCCAACAACACTG
>LBNU01027539.1:29042-64400 GCA_014162995.1 Artemisia annua | reverse complement strand
TTTTTTTTTTTTTTTTTTTTTTTTTTTTTTTTTTTTTTTTTTTTTTTTTTTTTTTTTTTTTTTTTTTTTTTTTTTAATAGAAAACTCGGCAATGCAACTCTTTTCTAATTTCTTCTCCATTTTCCTTCTTTTTTTCTCTAAATGAAAAACTCGGAAAAAGAGTGTTAATATTTATACAAAAACTTTTTAATATTATTAATTTTAGGGTTAATGGCATGTAATAGCAACGTACTTTCTCATTTGTTCCATTATCAGATACGAACCCAAAATAATACAACAATATCCATCCGACTTTCAAATTTTGTTTCATTATCATACGTTTTGTTTGCACCGTTAGTTCTTTTGACTAACGACCGTTTGTAATTAACTCAAAAATATGTTTTTCTTATGTTTACATATGTTTTCATACGTTTCTATCCGTTTTTATATGTTTTCACCCGTTTTCTTTATGTTTTTATTTGCACCGTTAGTCCTTTTGACTAACGACCATTTGTAATTAACTCGAAAATATGTTTTCTTACGTTTTCATACATTTTCATATGTTTTCGTCCGTTTTTATGCGTTTTCATAAAAATGGACGAAAACGTTTAAAAACGAACAAAAACGTAAGAAAACGGGCGAAAATGAATAAACGGATAGAAACGTATGAAAACATATGAACCTGTAAGAAAACGTATGAAAACATAGGAAAAACATATTTTTGAGTTAATTACAAACGGTCGTTAGTCAAAAGGACTAACGGTGCAAATAAAAATGTAAAGAAAACGGGCAAAAACATATAAAAACAGATAGAAACGTATGAGAAAAAAAAAATGTTTTTGAGTTAATTACAAACGGTCGTTAGTCAAAGGACTAACACTGCAAACAAAACGTATGATAATGAAACAAAATTTGAAAGTTGGATGGGTATTGTTCTATTATTTTTGGTTCGTATCTAAAAATGAAATAAATGAAAAAGTACGTTGCTATTACATGTCATTAACCCTTAATTTTATAACCTTTTGAAATTACTATAAGCATTTTATGGTATATGGTTAAGTTTGGACTCCTCTAGCCCACCACTAACATACCAGCTTCTTCTATTTTAGCTAAGGTTTTGACGGGGTGTTTGGCTAAGGTTATTAATTTAAGTAATCTCATAGGCTATATATACGTACATGGTTTCTATAAATAACCATCAGTTTTCGAATTAAATTTCCTAAGAGCACTCGGTAAGGTGCCTTTTGCACCCAAGTTATAAGTTAACGCAGGTGAGTTAAGGGGTGAGTTATTATACCGAGGGGGTGAGTTATTTGCACGTTAACGTGCCGAGTCATAAGCTTAACGCAGCGTTAAGGGGGTGAGTTATGGCATAACTCAGGTGAGTTATTATACCGCCCCCCGAGTTATGGGATAACTCAGTTTTTTTTTGTGAGTTATGGCATAACTCAGGTGAGTTACCATACCATCCCCCTAAGTTAAAGCTGAGTTAACGCACCAAGTTAACACCTTAACGCTGACGTGACACTGAATTATAGGATAACTCACCGTCACCTTACATAGTGCTCTTACACCTCCAAGATCTGTCAAGACAAAATATAAACAAGATCGACTATTGTAGGATAGAAGAAATTAATTAAATAAGATACACAAACTCGGCGAATAGAGAAAAATATAGCCGAATTAAATCCCATAATAATTGACGTCTAAATAAATGACACGAAACCCAGTCAATGCTAATCATGAAATATTACTTTGATCTTAAGTTTTTTTTATTTAGATAAGATTTGTACAAAACTGGTAACTAAAAGTTAGGTTTTGAGCTTAATTCACAAAGTAAGCAACTATCTCAATTTTACAAGTCATTGATTGGTCTACATGCAAGTAACTAACAATCTTTTTCACTCATACGTTTTGTTTGGTTTAATCTTCTACAAACGTGTAAGCAATTTAATCTCTTATATATTAGTGTTACTGTTTTTCCAATAATGCAAAAAATCAACGAGGATTTTTGGGTTAAACGCATTATTTCTTAAAGATAAGTCGACTATTGCATTAAGTTGACTTATAAAGTTTGGAAGATACTCAGCATATTGTTAACGGAAATCTACGTTGTCAATTCGCTTGACCTTGTGTACTTTGCTAGTTGTATTAACACTAGGTTTGTTATAAATTTTCTAATGATAAAAAGATGTTATACTAAACTGAAAAGCCAATATAATACGTACCAAGATGATAGAATATGCAAATTTCAAGAGCAAGCACTTTTAGATACCTTCAAAAGAACATATAATTTCGATAGGAATCGTTTATAAAGCATATGAACATCTAGGTAAAGAGCAAACACTTTAGTTACCTTCAAAATAAACTTGGTAAGTGTATTATAAAGAGTGGTTTCTAATAAAAGCAATGTTTGCATGTAATTAGATATCAAAGTTAAAAGTTATGCTAAAACTTGTTAAGTACGTAACATGCACCTTTTACTTTTACGATACACTTTTCAAATATGTAATATTATTGTTTTTTACTTCAGATAACTATATATAGTACCACTTTAAGACTTTTAATAGCAAGTAAATTTACGCAACTTATCAAACATATATATATTTGACTATTCACAAATTTTATTTTATAAAATAGTGATGATAAAATGATGAAATATTCATATTTTAAAAATGTTTTCAGAAATTATGGATTTTTACCAAGACCAACTTTACATAGGTTAATTACTATAATTTTGCGTTAAGATGTGTAAACTACGTACTTCATCTTGCTAATAGCCATTATATTCTGCATGAAAAGATGCGCATTGTTTGGTATTAGTATCCATCATATGGGAATTTTGTGGAAATAGAGAAAAAGGTGTAACAATAAGGGTGGTGGCATCGTATACAAAAATGGATCGGCATCACTCGGTAATCTTCGGCATCACATAATCACCAATTCGGCATGATACCAGCGGCATCACAATCGGTATCACACACCGATTCGGTGTGTTTGAAATGTGACCGTTGTATTTAATGGTTTCGAACGTTGGGATACAATTTCAATGTTTTATGATTTAGGCATGGTTAGGCATCACATTGCCACTAAAAATAAGTAATTAGGCATGATTAGGCATGAAATTACTTGGCTTAATTCTATTGGCTAATTACATATTAGTATTAGGCATGGTTAGGCAACATTGCCACCACCCTAAGAATCAAAAACTTGGTCATAAAGCTTGGGAAAGAATTAATGAAGACTTGGAAAGTTAAATCTCCAGCCTAACTCTACACGCCATAGTGCGCTTACTTTCACAATTCTCTGGTAAACAGAAGTGTGAAAAATTCCTAAAATCTTATAAGGAATTAACTTAACCTAAGACATGTAAACAGAAAAGGTAAATGATCCTTATTTGGACTACCCAAAGAAGATGTGCGTTTTTGGCTTTGAAATACGCGATTTACCGATATGTATGTGAAGGGACGAACCTATTTGGATGCCGGGTGTTGCACGTGCCAAACTCGATTTTGGGTCATGAAGTGTATTTTTTCTCAAAAACTGTCATTTTTTGGCATTGTTGCAAAACAAGACCGATTAATCACCGTCTAGGCGCTACAAGGCCACCAACATTTTCGATTTTTTTAAATCGATCAATCGTGGTCAAAGGCGGTCAATGACGGGTAACGGTGATCAAACTGGCCGGAAAACTTCAAATCTTGCCGGAAATACCCAAACTCATTGTAAAATTATTTTAATAATTTATAGTCGTTGTGTATATTTATTACAAAATGTTTTTTTTTTCTTTTTTTGTTTTTTTTATTATTATTTTTTTTTAAATATTGCCGGAAATACATAAAACTTGCCGGAATTACCTAAAACTGCCAAAAATACCGAAAAATTGTCTAAAATGCCAATCCGATTAATCACCGATTAATCCCGCCTAGACCGATTACAAGCTACAGGGGGTCGACATCCCGACTACCGATTCGCGATTTTTGCAACCTTAGTTTTTGGTAAGTGCAACCTTAGTTTTTGGTAAGTGCAACCCCCAATATTTGTGTTGTTTTCCTTATAATGCAATTATAACTTAGCTAAAAAGTTCTTTATGAAGCGAAGTTTTGTAATTATCATAGAAAAAAATTGTGCAACACCTCCCGAAAATCTTAGATCTGTCCCAATGTATGTGACTCTTTTCGAACGTTTCTTTAACCATCTCAAGATGTTCAGCCGACCAAATTTAATCCATGGTCTCTTCGTATACTTAGAACACCTTAACACTAAGGGGGTGTTTATTTATTTTTTTTTAGCTAAGAGATGGGTGGGGTCTATATAGGATCCATGGCTCTTAGTGTGTCTTAATGGGGAGAGAAAGACATTTTATGCCTTGTAGATATAGATGTATTAGTGGAAATAAATGGGTTCCACACAAGAAATAATTATTATTAAATACTTGTGTGGATCTATGTGGACCCATTCCCTTAGCTAAGGGAGAAAAGAAACACCCCTTACGTTAGCGATAGTTGAATTATACACTAACCCAATATGACAATAGTTTCGATGATACAATTGTTAGCATGAAGTAACTTTAATTTTCTTAAATATCGTAATTATAGATGAAGCATTGACATTAAAGTTTAAGCTTGCTAATGCTATGGTCAAAATTTTGTAATAATCTTTTGAATAAAAAATAAAGTTAGGAATGGGGGCGCCGATTTCTTTGCGCCATCTTAGGTAGTTAACTTTAAACAGCGACATCAGCGCCTGCCTTTTTTAAGCATGAATATACTGCTTGTTTATCACCCAACACATTCCTGTTAACCGGATATAATATAATACCACCATCACAAAAAGTAGTAAAAAACTTACTATTTCTATAGGAAATTAAAAGCCGAATGAGGAAATAAAATATTTAAGGCAAAGGAAGTTGGACAACTTTTCCTCATCCACAAAAGAATTTTGAAATTCCTTTAGCATGTCTATAAAATGTTAGATGCATGTTTTAAGACTTGGACCTAACAATGTGCCAGGAAGCCATCCTGGTGAAGTCGAATTTGATCATGTCGGTGGTCGTCGTTCATCAGTGAAGCACCATCGGCGTCACCATCATTATCGTCATCACGCACATCACGCACATCATGCTCGAAATCCAAAAGGATTAAGAAAGGCATTGCCTTAAATGATGAAGAATTATTGAAGATGGGGGTTAAATTCAAGATCTTCTTATGATAAACTGAAATTGTGGTTTAATTTCTTGCCGTTTTTATGAAATTGTCATTAATGCCTTATATATAAATTTTATTTGAAGGAAATACCCAAAGAGATTGAATGTACCAAATGGAGAACTTTCGATCAACATGACAACATGTATGTAACGAATAACTAGTTGTAACTTGTGAATGTATATTCACATAACAATAAATTTCTAACACTTACTACGAGCAAGTAAATCTTATTAAATGCACTTCCATTTTAACAACTAATTCCAACTTTTTTTCTAACATGATCAGTGATTGAGTGGAAAAGTGAATAACATCTACGTTTGGTAGATCACAATTGTCGTCAGTGTGATGATTGGTTCTTATGTTTGGAAATTGTATACATTGTTCTAAGTCAAAACTTATTTAAAGTTATTAAAGTGGGTTCTTTAGAAGTTGAAATTTCTCATCCTCAATTTGCTGATGATGCTCTTATGATACAACATCAAGAATAAAGATGCCTTGGATTGCATGGAAAAAAATGTGTTCTCCTAAGTATTGTGGAGGTCTTGAAATTGGTAGTCTTCTTGCATTGAATCTTGCCATGTTATTTTAGTGGTGATGGCCGTTCCACTTAGAAACGAATTCTCTATGGAGTCTTGTTATCACCTTAATTCATGAGTCTCATGAGAGTTTAACTAGTGACTTCCCTTTGTTACTAATAGATATACTAGTCCTTGGTTTATTTTTCCAAGTTTAAATAAGCATTTACCACAAGCACACTTGAATATATCTAATATATTTCACAAAAACATTGGGATGGTAGGTCTACTGACTTTTGGTCATAAATTTGGATAAGAGCGAACCCCCGAGAGCAATAGGTGTCATGAGTAGGCAAAACTACTAATTTGGGTTTCACGGGGTGGCACATCACCATGACATACCCCTTTCTACAACCCCTTATCATAACTAACCATAACTTACTTATTTTGGTCTCACCACTTCATTCATTTTACTCATTTGGTAACGTTTATATCTCACACACCTTACAAGATTTACCTCACCGTGCAGACGAGTAACCCATGGATGGCGAGCCACGGTAAGTTGGGGCGGTGTCATGGCGAGCCAAGGCGAGGCTGCCATGTCACCTCGGCGAGGCATGAAGAAGCCCACACCGTCCACTCTAAAGATTATGTTCCCACGTTTGTATTTAGGGTGTTGTTAGGAGTACACCCTTTAATAGTTAGTGGCACCTTTTGTATGTGGACGGTGCAAACAATTTTTATCAATTTCTTTTTCGAGTTTTCTGTCTGTTAACAGTTTTAATTTATCAAACTTTATATTTTGTATTCCGTACTTCTAATTATGTAGTTTTATAATACAAACAAAATAATTAAAAAAAAAGTAAAAGGAAAAAAAAAGTGCCAATATCACTTTAGAGGGTATGTATAACCAAACCTTTGTATTTATTGGAAAAAATAAATCATGTAAAGTGTAATAAATGATGTAAAGTGTTGGACCGCTATAATAATTCTAATGGTTCGAAAAAAAGATCTTGGGCGTGGAAAAGACCCATTAGAGGTGGGCATGAAGAGACTTATTTCGTTAATTTACTTTCTTCACTTGAAGGTTTCAAGACTAAAGATAAATGTGACGCATGTGAATATTGTTAAACCCCTCCAAAGTGTCACTGTATCATCTTTTAGAGAAAATAAAATAAAAACTTTAAGTTTTATGCTCTCCAATCGAATGAAGATCGCATACGGTGGAATCAGTCGCTTCCCATAAAGGTAAATATTTTCTCATGGCGACTCTTGTTGGATAGGTTACCTACTAGACACAATTTGGATGCTCGGGCAATTGATGTGTACTCTACACGATGTGCGATTTATGGTGGGGACATTGAAACTACACAGCACTTTTTCATTGATTGCACGTTGGCTTCCACTATTTGGAGTTCTGTTGCTACTTGATTGGGGTTAAATGGTTTTCCTAACTTTTTGGACTCGTTAATTAAGTGAGGAGATATGGTCAACCTAAACAACTCAACAAAAAGTTGTTTCTATGTGGTGGTTCAAACTACGACTTAGGATATTTGGGGATTTAGAAACAGTTTGTTACGATTTAAAACCTCCTCGGAAAGACACTCTCTTGGATGATATCAAGCTTTTCGCACTCTTGGATTGTTCATAGAAATAGAGTTTTTAAACACGTGTGGTTAGATTTGTGATTCAAAATCATCTTTTAATATTAGCTTGTAATCTTCTTTCTTTTTAGCTGCTTACTAGTTTAATGAAATTGCCGTTATATAAAAGAAAGAGTAAACTGCAAAATATATCTATGAAACATCTTTGTTAGAAACTTTTAAAAATATACATCTCTCTATTAGTAAAAGCCAAACACATTACATACCTAAATACTGATGATGTAACTTTTTCTCTGTCATACTCTCCTTTTCTACCATAACTCAAACATACTTATTAATAAGATCTCTCATAAACACCTCATTTAATCATTTCATCTTCTTATTTAATTTTATCACCTACCACCATCACCTTCTTCATCTTTTCACCACCTCCAACACCCATCATCATCTCTTTCTCGCCACTTTCAGTACTACAAAATATCTAAATCTATCACCAATAAACCAATCTCAACCACCACAAAATACTTAAGTAAGCATTCGCACCTCCGCCACCACCATCTTTCGGATTTAATGGCATGAGGTGTGACCACTCACATCCGCCGAATCAGTAACGACCACCTCCATCACCACGATCTCCACTAACACGCCATCTCCACCACCACCACCACCACCACCACCATCCGCCGCCTCTACCTCCACCAACTAACATGGTGGTCAGATCGGAGATGCTTAGAAGTCATTTTATTAGGAGGGGTCTTTGACTTTTAATAGATAACAATGATAAAACAGAAAAATTACGTCGTTTACCTTTAGGGGATATAAAATGTTTGACTTGTTAAAAGAGGAATGATCATTACTCTGAGTTTATGACAATGTTGTTAAAAAATATATAATAATAATAATAATAATAAATAAAAAAAAAAGGTTGACAAACCAAGGGAATGTATTTTGCAATTTCCTTTTGTTTAAATTAAAAAACTAAACAATAGATTTTTAGGACGTTATTAAAAGCAGCTGGTACCTTGTGTGGTGGAGGGGTGTCGTCCCACAACGCAACTCCATGGCGCCACAAGGACACTAGGGTTGGCGCCATCGTGTCTCGCGCCGTGATGACCAGCCCAAGCGATCGTGTATTTTTTTTTCTCTTTTTGTAGAAGTTAAATAACAGTAAAAAATATAGCTCCTTTTTTGCATAAAATACTCACTTTTTCCTATTTTTTTTTTACCATAAAAAATCCTACAAATACCCAATTAATCTTCTAATTTTTACACACACTTTTACATACATATGTCAACAACCCGCCACGTGCTTAACAAGTCAACACAATACGAAGAATCATGAATTGTTGCATCATATTATATAACATGATATTAAAAGATCAAAATTTCAAATTTATTGAATTTAGTGAATTGTAAGTTTCTTCACAACCGAATATCCAATGTACTTCGGTCGAACAATGCGAGATACTTTTGGAATTTGAAAATTCCACTTGCAACTAATTTCCTAATCTAAGTATAACCCTAAATCATGTTTAAAAATAGCTTCCCTCCTCGCTTCTATTTATAGAGATGAGGATTACAATACTTTTGGAATCGAATTTTACTTGCAACTAATTTCCTATATAAACCTAAAGTATCTTTATACTAAAGTATAACCTTAAAGTATATTTATACTAAATACAATTAAACCCCTAATATTATCTAAGTTGTATTTAAACCCTCCTAAGTACTGCTACTATATATGAAAATTTCAATGTTGGGTATTGTTAGTATCTAAGTACTATTCTTAATGTGAAAATTATTATAGGTAGCAATTAGCAACAATAATTTGAGGGTTTAGATGTAACTTAGAGAACATTAGGGCTTTAATTGTATTAAGTGTAAATTCGTTTAAGGTTGTGCTTTGATTAAAATGTTGAATTTAATTTGCGTTCCTAAGTTGAAAAGAAAAGAAAATGAATATAAGCAAAAAGGTCTTTAAAAGTTACTTTTTCTTTTTCTTTTTTTTTCAAATAATTTCAATTTAAGAAGAATATTATGAGAGAAAATTTTATATTATTTTCTCTTTTCTTCTTTCTTTTTTTTAGAAAACTTGACAATGCAACTTTTTTCTAATTTTCTCTCTCTTTTTTTTCCCCCTCTCTCTATAAATAAAAAACTAACAATAGAGTGTTACTAATATACTTATACAAAAACTTTTTAATATAACTAATTTTTTGGTAAAATGTCTCATTTGGTGTGCAAACTAAAATTAATGTTATTAAGGTCGCATTTGCTTATCATAACTATATTCGTAATAGTGACGAAGAAGATATGATATTTGCTATGATAGAGCAGCATCCAAATTACATAACGCCTGATGAATTTTATGATATTTATGGTCATGAAAACTAAAAATGTCTCCCATTGAACATCTAATGAGATTAAACAAATCTGGAATGATATCGCTACATCAATATAAAATGTACATCGTTAATGACTGTTGTAAGTATGTTCTTTTTAAGCACTACGATTGAAAAAAGATACAGTGTGTAGCTCATGTTAACAGTTTTTCAGTTTACAGCTTACGACTTATAACTAGCTTTGACAAACATACCCATGGCCAGGTTTAGGCTCCTCTAGCCTACCACTAGCCAGCCAACTTCATTTTTAATCAAGGTTGTTTGGCTAAGGTTATTAATTTAAGTAATCTAATAGGTTAATACGTGGTGATACAAGCCATACAACCAATCATAGGCACTTTTATACAAACACTGTATTTATTGTGTTTTTAAACTACTTAAGTTGATCGTTCAAAAAAAAAACTACTTAAGTTGATACATACATGGTTTCCACAAATAACCATCAGTTTTCGAATTAAATTTCCTAAAAACCTCCAAGATCAGATATAAACAAGATCGACCATTGTAGAACAGAGGAAACTAAATAAGATACACAAACTCGGCGAACAGAGAAAAATATAGGCGAATTAAATCCATTAATAATTGACGTCTAAATAAATGACACGAAACCCAGTCAATGCTAATCATGAAATATTACTTTGATCTTAAGCTTTTTTATTTTAGATAAGATTTGTACAAAACTGGTAACTAAAAGTTAGGTTTTGAGCTTAATTCACAAAGTAAGCAACTATCTCAATTTTACAAGTCATTGATTGGTCTACATGCAAGTAACTAACAATCTTTTTCACTCATACGTTTTGTTTGGTTCAATCTTCTACAAACGTGTAAGCAATTTAATCTCTTATATATTAGTGTTACTGTTTTTCCAATAATGCAAAAAATCAACGAGGATTTTTGGGTTAAACGCATTATTTCTTAAAGATAAGTCGACTATTGCATTAAGTTGACTTATAAAGTTTGGAAGATACTCAGCATATTGTTAACGGAAATCTACGTTGTCAATTCGCTTGACCTTGTGTACTTTGCTAGTTGTATTAAGGCTATGTTTGGCACAAAGCTTTTTGGAGCTTTTTTGGGCAATGAGCGGTGAACAATGAGCTTTTTGTTTTTTAGTGTTCGTTTGGCATGAGAGCTGTGGGCTTTGCTACTTTTTAGGAAAGCTCATTTTCCCAATGCTTCTTTATGAAGCTGTGAGCTTTTTTGGCTACTGCTCACAGCTCACTGCTACTGCTCACAGCTATTTTTGCCAAACATAGCCTAACACTAGGTTTGTTATAAATTTTCTAATGATAAAAAGATGTTATACTAAACTGAAAAGCCAATATAATACGTACCAAGATGATAGAATATGCAAATTTCAAGAGCAAGCACTTTTAGATACCTTCAAAAGAACATATAATTTCGATAGGAATCGTTTCTAAAGCATATGAACATCTAGGTAAAGAGCAAACACTTTAGTTACCTTCAAAATAAACTTGGTAAGTGTATTATAAAGAGTGGTTTCTAATAAAAGCAATGTTTGCATGTAATTAGATATCAAAGTTAAAAGTTATGCTAAAACTTGTTAAGTACGTAACATGCACTTTTTACTTTTACGATACACTTTCAAATATGTAATATTATTGTTTTTTACTTCAGATAACTATATATAGTACCACTTGAAGACTTTTAATAGCAAGTAAATTTACGCAACTTATCAAACATATGACAAAAGTTCAATACGAAACAATAATTATCTAAAGATCAAATCAAGAGATCTCAACCATCCATCTATTTTAAATCTAATGGTCTAAATTAATCCTCATTTTAAAATAATTACTTATTCAAGGGCACTTTTGTCATATCCTTTAAAACTAAACACATCTACACATCCAGGTACACACTCGTCATTCTCTCACCCACTCACCCCATACATCAACCATTTTATCTTCAATCAAAACTGTTGTTGCGACACCGTCGATGACGACGACGGCGGCGATGCTGACGCGAACGGTGGCCGGCCGCCACCTCCTCCGCCACCACCACCTGATTGCCACCTCCTCCAATTTGACAGTTGGTTTGTGTGAAGACGTTTCATAATCATCTTCTTCTTGTTTGTTTGTGTAGTGGTCGTGGTCGGAATCAGATGGCAATGAAATAACAGGTCTTGGTTTACATCATCATCGTCAGCTTGTTCTTCTTTCTTTGGTTGTGGTTTGGTGTTGATAACAGAGCGAATAGGAAGCAGATCATCATCATCATTATCATCAGAACTTGAGACTGTAAACAAGATTGAAGTTGCCTGGAATGATAAAGTCAATCAATAACACTTAGGTAAGGTCT
Source organism: Artemisia annua (assembly GCA_014162995.1). Taxonomy (NCBI): domain Eukaryota; kingdom Viridiplantae; phylum Streptophyta; class Magnoliopsida; order Asterales; family Asteraceae; genus Artemisia; species Artemisia annua. Next base: position 52,371 of record LBNU01027539.1, on the reverse strand, counting down.
GTATAATCATAATTCATTATGATTATGATTATTATAATATAAGTGAGTTTGTGTTGTGAGAAGTAAATAAATAACACTGCGTTGTAAACGAGGAGAATAGTTTATAAATAGTCGGGCAAAAGACATAGGAAAATAGAAAATTTGAATTGAGGAACGAAGTGTGTCACTGAGTACGTGAAAGAAATTAGGAAATACATTCATATAGAAAAGAATTAATTATTTTCTAATAAACATAAATTTGTTTAGTTTTTTTTAATGTTTTGTATATTTTTTGGAGACAATTTTTCATATACTAAAATACTAAAAAAAATACAATGTGATGCACCAAAGAATCCTTTGGGATTTTTTTAAAATAACAAATTACAAGTAATTTTTTTACGAATCCCGTGGGATTTTTAGACGAATCCCGTGGGATTTTTCTGGACGAAAATTTTGTAAAAAAAATCGTCTTTTTATGAATCCCGTGAGATTTTTTTACGAATCCCATGGGATTCATACAGAATCCCATGGAATTCACAATGAATCCCATGAGATGCACCAAAGAATTCCATGGGATTCATACTGAACCCTTTGAGATTCATACAGAATCCCATGGGATGCACCAAAGAATTCCATGGGATTCATACTGAATCCTTTGTGATTTATCGTCTTTTTACGAATCCCGTGGGATTTTTCTGGACGGAAATTTTGAAGAAAAAAAATCGTCTTTTTACGAATCCCATGGGATTTTTNAATTACTTGGCTTAATTCTATTGGCTAATTACATATTAGTATTAGGCATGGTTAGGCAACATTGCCACCACCCTAAGAATCAAAAACTTGGTCATAAAGCTTGGGAAAGAATTAATGAAGACTTGGAAAGTTAAATCTCCAGCCTAACTCTACACGCCATAGTGCGCTTACTTTCACAATTCTCTGGTAAACAGAAGTGTGAAAAATTCCTAAAATCTTATAAGGAATTAACTTAACCTAAGACATGTAAACAGAAAAGGTAAATGATCCTTATTTGGACTACCCAAAGAAGATGTGCGTTTTTGGCTTTGAAATACGCGATTTACCGATATGTATGTGAAGGGACGAACCTATTTGGATGCCGGGTGTTGCACGTGCCAAACTCGATTTTGGGTCATGAAGTGTATTTTTTCTCAAAAACTGTCATTTTTTGGCATTGTTGCAAAACAAGACCGATTAATCACCGCCTAGGCGCTACAAGGCCACCAACGTTTTCGATTTTTTTAAATCGGTCAATCGTGGTCAAAGGCGGTCAATGACGGGTAACGGTGATCAAACTGGCCGGAAAACTTCAAATCTTGCCGGAAATACCCAAACTCATTATAAAATTATATTAATAATTTATAGTCGTTGTGTATATTTATTACAAAATGTTTTTTTTTTTTCTTTTTTTGTTTTTTTATTATTATTTTTTTTAAATATTGCCGGAAATACATAAAACTTGCCGGAATTACCTAAAACTGCCAAAAATACCGAAAAATTGTCCGAAATGCCAATCCGATTAATGACCAATTAATCCCGCCTAGACCGATTACAAGCTACAGGGGGTCGACACCTCGACTACCGATTCGCGATTTTTGCAACCTTATTTTTTGGTAAGTGCAACCCCCAATATTTGTGTTGTTTTCCTTATAGTGCAATTATAACTTAGCTAAAAAGTTCTTGATGAAGCGAAGTTTTGTAATTATCGTAGAAAAAAATTGTGCAACATCTCCCAAAAATCTTAGATCCGTCCCAGTGTATGTGATTCTTTTCGAACGTTTCTCTAACCATCTCAAGATGTTCACCCGACCAAATTTAAACCATGGTCTCTTCGTATACTTAGACACCATAACACTAAGCTACCTTAGCGATAGTTGAATTATACACTAACCCAATATGACAATAGTTTCGATGATACAATTGTTAGCATGAAGTAACTTTAATTTTCTAAATATCGTAATTATAGATGAAGCATTGACATTAAAGTTTGCTATGGTCAAAATTTTGTAATAATCTTTTGAATAAAAAATAAAGTTAGGAATGGGGGCGCCGATTTCTTTGCGCCATCTTAGGTAGTTAACTTTAAACAGCGACATCAGCGCCTGCCTTTTTTAAGCATGAATATACTGCTTGTTTATCACCCACATCATTCCTGTTAACCGGATATAATATAATACCACCATCACAAAAAGTAGTAAAAAACTTACTATTTCTATAGGAAATTAAAAGCCGAATGAGGAAATAAAATATTTAAGGCAAAGGAAGTTGGACAACTTTTCCTCATCCACAAAAGAATTTTGAAATTCCTTTAGCATGTCTATAAAATGTTAGATACTAGGTTTTTAATACTTCTTGTGTTTTTGACGATTACTTATATTTAGTAACGCTAGCTAGCTATGCTCGCAAATATAGTTTCTACGGTTTCTTGATTTATTTTTAGTTTCTTGCGTCATACGTCTCATCAAGAGCTAACGTTTTCATTTAACCAAATTTCATATCAAGAGCTAACGTCTTCATCAAACCAAATATCGTATCAAGAGTTACCATTTATGTAATAAACTTTTGTTTTGTTATGGCATCACATCAGCTAAATAAAGTGATAGAATTATGTAGTCTTTAACTTACTAACGGAAACAACATAATCGAATTGTCTTGTAAAGTTATAGTTGGAATCAGTTTTCAACTTTAGAGTATGAAACAAGTAAACAAAGGGTAGGCAAAGATCAGTCTATACTAACAGATAAGCCTTTCCAAAAAGAAAAATGTTTACACTTTGACTGATAATTAACTAAACCAAAACCAAACCAAAGCATACCAATAATAACCTGTTATATATGATTCGAACTTTGGTAATAAATCTACATAAAAACCAATGCTGAATACAATATCTGATCAGTTATATGTTTCTTGTGCAAAACAAACCTAAGTTTAAACTTGTTTCAGTATAAAGAATCTCGATTTTATATTTGATTCATGATCTAGTTTCTAAAGCAGAACCTTCTAACTAATATTGTACCGAGGAAATTAGAATGCGGAAAGAAAACTTTAAACAAAATTATAGACCCCAAAACATGTGGAATATATGCCATCCTAAAAATAAGTGTAGAGGGAGATCGCTACGTAACAAACTAGCATACATGCAAAAGATCAGCAAAGGCAACAAGGTTTTTTATGAGTAACGACACGACAACATGCATATTCGGTATGCTAATTTTGTCTCACATTAGCACATACAAATTTAACAACATTGATTCATGACTGTCTTGATTGTCGAAACGTCTTATGAGAGCATTCCCTCGTGAATTGCTAAACGAACTTGTTCATCTTGCAACTAATACGTTGATCGATCACCTCATAACCCACAACGATATCACTTGGAGAATTTGTATAAAGAATGATGGAAAGAATTTCATAGCATCAATTGGGTCATCCGTGGGATTTCAAAAGTTCATTATTTTAGTTACAAATAGTCTATTGAATAACTAGAATCAATAAAGGGCCATACAATAAAATATTCTATCTATATCAAGATTCAAGACTTTAACCAACAAAACACATGATTTCCTAAAATATATCCATATTATCCCAGTTGATTATAGTATCATATAATTAGTTATAACTAATTTTAACTTCACATACAAATGTATATTTCTTTTATGATTTCCTTGAAATATTTTACACTAAAGGTAGTATAATTTGTAGATACTTTCAAACTTTTTAAGTAATGCGTGGATTCATGATTCTTGGATGAGCACAACATTATGTACCCCTACTTGTGGCATTTTGCAACTACTTGCTATGATGCTGTTATATGTTTGGCAATTAAATGTTCACCTTAAAAAAAAAAAAAAAAAAAAAAAAAAAAAAAAAAAAAAAAAAAAAAAATATAAACCTTACTTACTACTTAAAGGTAAAGGGATTTGTGCTTTTGATTTTTAGGTCTTTATGCTCTTTGATTTGTGAAAATTCCATTTATTATACTACAGATTGCTGAGAATTTGCAGAACAAAATCATATCCGGATCAATTAAAGTTCAACACAACTGTCTAAGCTTACGATTTACTGATGGTTACTTAGAACTTAGCTACGGATATAAGTTTGTGCTCTGGTCTTGATTATAACTTCATTTCTTTATAACCAAAATGAATAAAAAAACGATGTAATCGATAGACATAATAGTTTCTTTAGGGAAAAGCAACATAAATCCTAAAGGAGGACACTAATAAAACTAGTAAACATTCCTTACACAACAATATACAATAGAAAGCTTTACAAGAAAAGCCTTAATTTGCGTAAGAGTCAAATAGTGATTGCAATGGTAAAATCCCTATAAAAAGGGTTTGCCATTATTCAAACAAAACCACACTAATTTCTTATACTAAACTACTTTTCATTATGGATTTCCCAAAGGGACAGACCTTCTTTTGTGGTTTCTTCTTAGCATTTTTGCTTTGCTCCAATGCTGTCCAAGCCAGCCCAAATTACAAGGATGCCCTTGCGAAATCCATATTATATTTCCAAGGTCAGAGGTCTGGGCGAACGCCCACGTCCCAGAAGTTCCCTTGGAGGTCTGTTTCTGGCCTCGGCGATGGTTCTCAAGCACATGTACGTATAACAAAACACCAAAACACGAGTTTCTTTATTTCTTTCTCTTATTTTTTTTTAGAAATAATTGAAATGCTAACTAATATGATATTTGTAGGTGGATTTAGTTGGAGGGTACTATGATGCAGGGGACAATGTGAAATTCAACTTTCCTATGGCGTACACGACAACTATGCTAGCATGGAGTACATTGGAGAACTCGAAGCCATTGGGCCCAGAACTAGCTAATGCGAGAGTGGCAATTAGGTGGGCGACTGACTACCTTATCAAGTGTGCTACAGCCACCCCTGGTGTACTTTATGTTGGTGTTGGAGACCCGAATGTTGACCACAAGTGTTGGGAGAGGCCAGAGGATATGGACACGGCCCGAACTGTTTACTCTGTCTCCAGAGATAAACCAGGGTCTGATGTTGCTGCTGAAACCGCAGCTGCGTTAGCTGCTTCTTCCTTAGTGTTTCGAAAAGTTGATCCCGTATATTCAAGGTTGTTGTTGAGAACCGCAAAGTCCGTGTTTCAGTTTGCTGCACAATACAGGGGTTCTTATAGTGACTCCCTTGGTAACGCAGCTTGTCCATTTTATTGTTCTTATTCCGGATACAAGGTAACCTCTTATTTTCGAATAGATACAATCATAGTGTATATACTATTGCTTGTATCTTGAAATTAATTACTTTTTTTTTCATCAGGATGAGTTGTTGTGGGGAGCAGCATGGTTGCTAAGGGCGACAAAGGATGTAAAATATCGCAATTTCATTGATACATTAGGTGCTAACGATGCTATAAATTTATTCAGTTGGGACAACAAGCTTGCCGGTGCTCGAGTTCTTCTAGCTAGGGTAACTATAAACTACTATCCGTATATGTTTAATACTTTAAACCTTTTCTTATTCGCGTGGTATTCATTTTCAATTGGTTTATTTTCATTAGGGGAGTTTGGTGGCAAATGATAGGTCATACGACACATTCAAACAACAAGCTCAGGATTTCATGTGCAAAATCCTTCCTAATTCCCCTTACTCAAGTACACAATATACAAAAGGTACAATCACAATTCATCAAAACGCAGAATATGGTTCAAGGAAGCATCATATTACGGTTAATGATGATTATCTTGTTATGTTGTCGCAGGAGGTCTAATGTTTATACTACCTGATAACAATCTCCAATACGTAGCAGCCATATCCAACTTGCTAACCACCTATGCCAAATACATGAAATCGGCTAAAAGCACCTTCAATTGTGGCAACATCTTAGTGACCCATAATACCCTAATCAACCTTGCAAGAAAACAGGTATAATTATCGCCTTTCTTTATTCTTACTTTCGTAAGGGGTGTTTCGCATTGCTTATTTCAAACTGCTTGCGTGCTTAGAAACCAAACTGGCAGCACATAAGACGTTTTACTCTATCTACTTAGAAAGTAAGCAGATAAAGACTCAAATAAGCAATCGAAAATACCCTTTAAACCTTTTTATCCGCTTAATCTTTTTGAAGAAAAACTATCATAAATAAGTTCAGCAATTCAAACATTTTAAATTTTACTTACGAAGTATGAAAGTCATATCGTTTACGCATCATGACAAAAGACTAAACAACATCTATGCATGTCTCAGGTGGACTATATATTAGGGGACAACCCAATGAGGATGTCATATATGGTAGGCTACGGCACAAACTACCCGAAAAGAATTCATCACAGAGCATCCTCATTACCATCGAAAACATCTCACCCACAATCATTTGGCTGTGATGGAGGTTTCCAACCATACTACTATAGTCCTAACCCAAACCCCAACATACTAACTGGCGCAATAGTCGGTGGTCCTAACAATAACGATTTCTACCCTGATGAGCGAACCGATTACAGTCACTCAGAGCCTGCTACTTATATTAATGCAGCTATAGTTGGTCCTTTAGCATTTTTATCCGGGAGATAAACTCCCTACAACATTAGTCTATGTGTTATATTTAAATGTTGTAACAAAATTAAGTACATCCCACCTAAACAAGTTGGTGATGTATACAAATATTTATTTAAGTTGTAGTAATCATATGGTTATGTTTCCTTTTGAGAAGTTCTAATGATAATGTAGGCCTGTGATTAAGCATGGTGTTCAGATCATATTGATTGGATTATATCCTAAGTCACATGACTTCTTTTGGATACTATTATATTATACATGTAATAAGTTGTGTCACTTGTATATAAATTGTTAAAAAAACATGTTGTCAAAGGTTTCAAATAGATTCCCCTTGAGTAAGATTTCTGAAATTGATTAGCTTTGGATATTCGGCAGCTTTGTGTGTTGAAATGATTAAAGTTTATGGAAGAACACTTTAGGAAGATTAAAACTTAAGGTTTAGGAGTTAGAAGGAATAAAAGATGTTGATTGCCATTTTCGGGACACTATTCCTACTTGGTTTGACGGTTAACTTTGACCGCTTATCTAAGTGAGTTGACGGGTTAATCCGTTAAACCCGTTATACCTAGAAGTTAAACACAATTATAGCGTGAAAAACTTGTTTTAAAGCTCATTTGGGACGAACCGATTATGGTTTTCTTTAACTGAATCAAATATTAGTAAATAAGAAGTAAAAAAAATTAGCCCAAACTTAAGCCCCGTTTATAATATGATACAAAATTAAAAATACAAAACTAGTAAGATGTACCATATTGATACGAATCTTTTATTTTTTTATTTTATATAATAAAACAAAACCTTTATTGGGTACTTTCGTATTTCAGAAAAAAGAATATTTCCTTATTAGGTAATATTTTAATTATTATTTTTTAATTTAAAATTTTAAAAATTTGTTTTGTTTATATACTACACAAGTAGAAGATAAATAAAAAAAATATAGATAAGGTGCAATACTACACAAGTAGAAGATAAATACAAAAAAATATAAATAAGAAACAACTAACAACATGATTAAATTTTTTAAATGATTATCTTTAATAATAAACAAATATAATTAAAAATCATAAATCAAACAAAACAAAGATTAAATTATTTGTTTTTTAAAAAATAAAAATATATCATTAAAAAAAATTTAAAAATAACACGCGCGTGCGTGAACATTATAACTAGTACTAAGTTGATACAGTATCATGTTTTTTTAGGCATCAAAAAGTATCTGGTTTTATCCAATTTTGAATTGTGCATATCCTTAAAACATGAGAAAAAATAAAATAAAAAAGTGTAGTATGTTTACACTTTAAGGTCGCCAAGAATATTTTCATTTTCATACAAGTACTGATTTTTGGTGAGAAATTCTATAAAGGCGTAAACCATGATTTGGTCATTGTTGGTTGACCTCTTTTTCCTCAAATCACGCCATTTTTTCACTTCCCGATAATCTTCAATTCTTCATTATATCTTTTTTCACTCCATATATCTTTACAAAAATATGAGTTATGGTTCGCTTGGTATTCTAAAACCCGATCTTTTAATTAAGTTGTCTGAGCTCCTGGTTTACGATTGAACCGGTTTAAAAGTACGTTAAACTTTTCATTTTTTTCTTTTGCCAAAAACCGGTTTCGAGTCACTAAATTTGTTCCAGTTTCGACTTGTTGCCCAAATTCGGTTTCTATTAAAAAATTATTTTCTGCCAAACACCAGTTCTAGTTTCTGTTGATAGATTTGTGTGTTTGGATTAGCTTACCTAATAGGGTGAAGATAATCAATGTAGATGGATATCACTTAGAATTATGTAATCACTTTTCAAAAGAAATTATTCGATCATAATGCCTGGGTTACACGAATATCTCCTTGGGATAAAATCACGTGTTTGTTCTTGATTTAGACACAAATCAAAGAACCCTTTCGCTTCTAAATATTTAGGTTTTTCTGTGTGTTTTCCATGTAGATATGTTTTCCCATTATAGGAAAGGGAAGTGATTTGCACACTCCCTTGATTGATTGGCACACTCTAAATTAGAGTGTGCCAATCAATTTGAAGAGTGTGCAAATCACCTCCCTATAGGAAAACTCAAAGTCCAATTAAATTATGATAATTAATTGGCCTATTAATCACATATAATATTCCTTCATTATAGGGATTACTAGTTATACGATCAAATAAACGTGGTTAGTAAATTGCAGTTATAACAGCTCTTGAATATGTCAAAGTCGTTGCAAGTTAGCTTGAATTCGGTTCCATCGTGTTTACTCGCTGATGAACATGATCCATAAAAGAGCTATTCTCTGAGCTTTTTCACTGAGGAGTTCACTCACTGAAGAAATGAACCTTCTAACGAGACAACTCACTGATGATAACATTCAGGGTCCTACTCTATGAAGAGTATGACACTGAATTCATTACGAGGTGCGACTTGAAACCCTCAATTGCATAATTTCCAACTGTTTCAACTTGTTGCTGAAAGTTGGTATCTTTTAACCAACTTTCTTTTTTGCAAATAAACCTCGCTTAAACACATAAATACCAACTTTTTTTTGCAAAAAAACTTCACTTAAACACACAAATACCATACAACTCACCCACATACGATCACACAACCTTTATTTTTGCTCCAAGGTCGCAATGATCGAACCAATTACAGAATTGGATCACCTACACTTGAACCAAGCTTTTTGTAGCTAGTACAATGCGTGATTCACACGTCAAACATACCCTTACGGCCTTATCACATGTGGTCAAACACACAATGAACTTATATTGAAACACATTTTAAAATTTTATAAATAAATATTTACCATGGTCCATCGGTAATTAGCGTTCAATGAACATTAATTTTCAAGGGAATAAATGCAAAAGAAGTACATGCGGTTTAGTAGCGATTACAAAAACAATCCTCAAGTTAAATCAAAGGACTCTTAGTGGAGCGAAAAGTTACGTAAATAGTCCCTTTCGGCTAACTAAATTTATGAAAACGTCCATAACATTTAAATTTTAATAATTTGTTTCTATGTTTCTAAGTTTATCATAAAAACTTTAATTTATTATTAGCTTTGTATATTTTGTAGCTTTGTATAATTTGTTTTCTATGTTTCTAAGTTTATCATAAATAAATTATCAAGTTTTTTTTTTTTTTTTTTTTTTTTTTTTTTTTTTTTTTTTTTTTTTTTTTTTTTTTTTTTTTNTTTTCAGTCGTTTTTTAAGAACCGGTGAGTTGCGTTTTTTTAACTCTCCGGCTAATAAACATTCTAAAAACACTATACTATTCTAAACACATAACATTTGCATACTTTATGGTATATTAGTCACAAACAATTTCGTTCTACAACCTATATATGTGGGATAAACTAAAAGAACAGAATGTTGGTAAGGGTCTCTATACATAGACGGAATTTAGGTGAATTTTATGAGACGGCCGAGTGCTATATTTGTTTGTTTGAGAATGCCAACGTTGTATTTTCTTTGAGAAAATATAAGTAAAACCTCAAAGTTATGGGAGGGCCGTGGCCTTCCCCCGTCTCTACTAAGGTCCGTCCATGTCTCTATAAACAAAAAATAGAAAATTATTACAGTATAAACAAGAATTTTAAGTACATGGTAAGAATAGAATGTTAGAAAAGGTACCCATTCATATAATATTAAAGAAAGATAGTCACTTGGTACTCCAAATTAAAGTTCAGAAGTAACTAAGCAAAGTTTTCGACGACAAACAACACTTACGTTAAAATCTAAAAGTAAGCAGCTAGGCAATCCTTTATTTATACTGCTTTGATATAACATAAGTCATATGTTTTTACTTTTTATTGCTATAATAAAAACTGCTATTCAAGTTTAAAATCGAGATTCGGCTAAATGAATTAGGTGCTCATGTGTTTATGTAAAGTATGTCTATATTATGATACTTGTTTTGGCACTAGGTTAAAATCTCAAAATTCTAAAAGAGTACTTATGTTTACATCTTATATTAAGGGGCCGGTTTTGATAACGTAGTCATATGTTTCTATTGGCCTCTAAAATATGTGCTACTTTCTAACTTGTGTGAAGTAAAAAAATTTAAAAAGTCTCAACCAAAACATGTTTTCGAGTATCAAAATAAAAGAAAAAACTCAAAAAAGTTAAGAGTTCATATGAGTTTTCGGATATTACAACACCCATGTGATTTTTTAACCTCAAAGATGTGATAAGATCCGAAGACATACTACTACTCTCAACACATTTAACACACATACACTTACGGTATATAAGTAACCAAAAACTTCTATATTTAGCCTATGTGGGATACAATGTTAGTAAAAAAAAACTTAGAAAAGGTCTAAAAGAAAAGGTCTAAATACTAGTAAGAGGGAGTTTTTTGTTTTTTTTTTTTTTGTTTTAAGTTTGCTTATATAAAAAAACTGTAAACCTGAAAGTATGAAACAAAAAATATAAAGTTTAATAAGTCAAACGCTTAAAATTATAAAAAATACGGAACAGAAACTAACAAAAAACTGTGTTATACTGGAAACAAAAAAGAGACAAATGAAATTTTTGACCAAACCCCCTTATCTTACTATCTTATAATAGAGGAATATCTACTTAATATAGAAACTCTTAAAATTTAGCAATTCAAGTTATAAAGCTAAAAGTACAAGTAACTAAAACACATTTTCTAATATTTACAATTTCTTAAGCTCAAAGTACAACTAATTAAAATAAAAATACTAACATTAAATACAATAAATAAATCATTATATACATTAAATACAATTAATTAACTGGTCAATAAATATAATTAATGCAGTTATTAAAACACCCCTATATAAGAAATACAAATTATCAAGCATATTGTACAATCAACATAAACACAATTTCTGCATTAAATGTCACTAATACAAATAATAAAGCACATTATACAAATATTCAAGCCCGAACGAGCAAGGGGCCAAACGGGCTCGAGCCTGAACGGACACGAGCCCGAACAGGCACGAGCTTAATAAAATATTTGATATCCGTAAATTTATTGTCAAAAAGAAAGCAATAAACTAAAAAAACATGATTCACCAAAAAAAATTGTTTCAGAGTACCCGTCGCTGCAACGCACGGATACCCTGCTAGTGTCACATCATAGGAGGATCCTTATAATCTGTCCTTAAAAACATTCATATAGACCCACTTTTTGTACATTACCTTAGTGGTTGCCATCACTTTTCCTCTCTTTTTTTTAATGATAAATCTTCCTACCAAAACCTCCTACTTATCATTCTACTCACATGATTCTGATAAGTGTGAGAACTAACAATTTGGATGCAGAGAGATAATGAGTGGAAAAAAATAATATAATATTGTTATGAGTAGCAGGATTGGTAAGAAGATATTGTAGGACACTTTAGCAACGGTTTTTTTCTTCAATCATAATTGTTTGTTAACTCATATTTAAAAGGGGTTTATCTAAAGCCAAATGAACCTTACACTTTACACTACCATGATGATGCTGTTCCTAAAAGACTTCGTATTACTCAGGTAATGTTTTATTTATCTATTTGACTGATGATAGTTTTATCATGTGAGTTTATCGTACTTCAGCCGATAATGTGATTGACCTAATCCACAAGTTTTGAACTCATCACCACACAGACTCAAACCGGGAGTAAAGCCCTCCCTTTTTTAGAAGGTTGGAGTGGCTATAGTTGTTTGAACCTAGAAGGAATTGAACCTGAAACCACTTACATTTTAGTGATGTTAGTCACAAGCCGACGGTTCCAAGGTTATATTTGTAGAACTTTACACATTTTTATAACCATGGACCCTAGCTGCAATTGTGTCGAGGGAGTTACACCCTATATAAATAAAATCCTCTACTTCACAGAATATAAGATACTTCATTGTTCTACATTTGTTAAATATCCATATGTAAACAAGTGTACTTAAAGTATATTCATATATTAGACTTATCACAGCAAGTTTAAAAAAAAATACAATAATTAGAAATTGACCCATTTGACTTTAAAAGTGAAATTTCACTTCTAAATGTTGCCATTTAGTTATAGTTATTGTTTAGATTTTGAATAAATTGCTGTCAACAGGCTACACTTGGAGATGCTACGCGTCATTCACCAGCCAGGAGCATAGTAAGATGTTCAGTAGGAGATAAACCTGCAATAGCAATATGTTCTTTATCTGTACGAGAGTTGATATGTTGTCAACTAGAGCTCGAGTTTGAGGAATCCCATGATGTTGTTTTCTCTGTCACGGGACCACGAGGTGTTTATCTTGCTGGTTATTTGATAACTCTTGCTCCCGCTGCTTGCCGCTTTTCACTGTGAGATTCCCTAGAACATGAATGACATCAGTTCACAATTTCATTATATTTACTCATCGACTAATATGTCAATGACTCTATTGTTAGTGACCATAAGGGGCAAGAAAAAGCGACTGTGGAGACTGCTGGATGCAGTGACCATGATTTGCACGAGAGTGAACTTGATTCTATTAAAACATGTATGTATCTTGCATTATTGCCTAATGATCAAACCTAATACAGTATAACTCCATCATAATTGTTTGTTAACTCATATTTAAAAGGGGTTTATCTAAAGCCAAATGAACCTTACACTTTACACTACCATGATGATGCTGTTCCTAAAAGACTTCGTATTACTCAGGTAATGTTTTATTTATCTATTTGACTGATGATAGTTTTATCATGTGAGTTTATCGTACTTCAGCCGATAATGTGATTGACCTAATCCACAAGTTTTGAACTCATCACCACACAGACTCAAACTGGGAGTAAAGCCCTCTCTTTTTTAGAAGGTTGGAGTGGCTATAGTTGTTTGAACCTAGAAGGAATTGAATATGCATGAGACCACTTACATTTTAGTGATTATAGTCACAAGCCGTTTTCAAGGTTATCTTTGTCGAACTTTACACATGCTTATAACCATAGACCCTAGCCACAATTGTGTCAAGGGTGTTACACCCATTGGCGGAGCTATGTGAGGACCAGGAAGGTCCCGGCCCCCTAGGCCTAAGCCCGTTAGTGCATTTTTTCGCGATTTCATGTGTTAATTTTTTTTTTTCATCTCGACCCTCCCATTTAATGTTTTTGAGGAAAAAAATTTGCTTCAGCCCTCCCACGAAATTTCTTCTAGCTACACCACTGGTTACACCCTATATAAATAAAATCCCCTACTTCACAGAATATAAGATACTTCATTGTTGTACATTTGTTAAAAATCCATATGTAAACAAGTATACTTCATCATACTATGTTCATATATTAGACTTATCACAGCAAGTTTTAAAAGATCTTTGATACAATAATTGAAAATTGACCCATTTGACTTTAAAAGTGAAATTTCACATCTGAATGTTGCCATTTAGTATAGTTATTGTTTAGATTTTGAGTAAATTGCTGTCAACAGGCTACACTTGGAGATGCTACGCGTCATTCACCAGCTAGAAGCATAGTAAGATGTTCAGTAGGAGATAAACCTGCAATAGCTATATGTTCTTTATCTGTACGAGAGTTAATATGTTGTCAACTAGAGCTTGAGTTTGAGGAATCCCATGATGTCGTTTTCTCTGTCATGGGACCACGAGGTGTTTATCTTGCTGGTTATTTGATAACTCCTGCTCCCACTGCTTGTCGCCTTTCAATGTGAGATTCCCTAGAACATGAATGACATCAGTTCACAATTTCACAATATTTATTTATCAACTAATATGTCAATGACTCTATTGTTAGTGACCATATGGGGCAAGAAAAAGCGACTGTGGAGACTGCTGGATGCAGTGACCATGATTTGCACAAGGGTGAACTTGATTCTATTAAAACATGTGTGTATATTGCATTATTGCCTAATGATCAATTACCTAATATACCTTTAAATAAATATGTTGCTTTCGCTTTCATGTGAATATGTAATTATATCTCACTGTTCTGTGGTATAACTTTATCAGGTTTGATTCAAGAATCTCTAAATAAGGACATTGAGCAGTCAGATAAACACATTAACAGCGGGAAACATATGCTTAAATGCGTAAAAAACAAAAACAGAGAAGGAAATATAATTACAACTTTTGACCGCAAAATCGGGTAGGCTTTCACATTTCATCATTATTTTCCTGTGTTCTTGCTAATCACTTATCAGATATTACTAGCCAAAAATGTGTATTGTTGTACCATTAATTTGGTTTGGACTATGTAATCAGAAAGGATGGCAATGAAGATTCTGGAATCGATGAAGCTCAAGATGAAACCATTGGTGTGAAAACACATTCTGTGTGTGGTAAATTTCTTGAAGATAATAGGTATCACTTACTGTATTTGGTTAGATTTCTCAGTAACTAATGATTTTTACTTATTACGTGTGTCTTATTATTATTGTCTGTGCATTTTTCATATAGGCAGATAAGAGGAGGTATCATATTTGTCTTGTTTTAACAAGTATTCTTTTCATGAAGTAGGGATGCTATTGAAAGGAAGAAAAAGAAGAAGAACAAGAAATATAAGAAAAGGAAAGCGAGTACTTTAGAAGCTACAACCATTGAAGATGTTAATGATTTGTCGAATGAAAATTTTGGTTCAGATTCAAGAATAACCGAGGAAAATGGGTGAGGCTTAAATTTTATGTTTTTAATTAAATCATTTTGGTAGTCCAAATTGTGTTTATATCTTGTTCTTTGCATGATGGTTTATGCTAATGGTTTCTATCATAAATAAAGGATTTTATGGGCAAATAACTCTGAAATTTTCAACAGTTCCGATGCTTGTGAAAGAAGCGATGCAAAGGTGAAGGAGAGGAAGAAGAATAAGAAGAAGAAAAGAAGTAAGGACTTTGGTAACGTTAGTGTTCATCTCAATTACAATGTCAGTTTATGTAAGATAATTAAACAAAAAGTTAGAACCTATCTTGTAAAATTGGTTTAAGAATAAAAAGATATGTTTTTGACTTTTGACTGGGTCTGGTGGATTATATTTACTTGTTTGATTCTTGTCAGAGCACACTTTGGATTATGATAAGAATCATAGCATTGGGGATATGAATGCGAATAGCAACATCTTTGAAAGTCGTAGGCCAACAACTGGAAATGTCGAGTAAGTCATCATGCTCTCCATTTATGTTTACATATGTTTTCTAAACAAATGCAGAACCCAAAGAGCATTTGCAGAAACATCGATATGCAAAAGAAAAAAAAAATCAGTGTCTTAGACAAATTTCTCTGCTTGCGAATGCTAAAATTAAATCACTTGCTTTATGATCAGATTTGGTTTTTGTGGGAAGGTGAAGTCCAGGGAACAGGAGAGACAAATAGGCAAAATTGTGCTAACCAAGAAGGCCGTCTGCTGATAAATGGATCAATCTAGCAGATTTAGAGAGCAAGTAGAATTTTGTGCAAGTTTCACTTAGCATGTGATGGATTGTTTGTAGACTTCTGGCTAGTTTTGGGAATTCCCGACAAGTTTTTCCTTAAAAATAAATCTAGATATAAACAGCGACTATAAGTGATTAAAACCAGTTTATTGTTTTTTTGGGGGTACTTTCGGCAAGATCTGCAAGTTTCCGGCAAGTTTGAATATCAATGATAGTTGTTGACCTCCATTGATCATGGTTGACCGATTTATACAAATCGGAAAGGTTGGCAGCCCAATAGCGCCTAGGCGGTGATTAATCAGTCTTGTAGGACTTTATTTGCAACACCGTTTTTTATAAGAAAATTGTTATAGATTTATTATATATTGGATAAATAAAGTTTTTTTTATTTAAAGAAAGTCGTAGAAAGTAAAATTTTAAGGTATTTTCGTAACTAGTGACATAGTACATCGGCGCGTATTGGATTTTTTTATTTACATTTATATTTAAACAAACTTTTGGGTAGTTTTTAACATTATTATATAGTTCAAGGGCGTTTTATGAATTTCTTTTTTTCGTGTGTGCAAAAGACATTTAGTTTTATAAATAAAGCTCAACATTTTTTATAACATCGTACGAAAGTCAGAAGTTTTGCAATACTGAACTTTTTTGTTCGCAATTTAGAGATTTTTTTATCGGTATATTTTTTATAAAGAATTCACTAGATATTTATTATTTATTCAATAAATAAAGTTTAGAGTAAATTGCAAAAATCGCTCATAAAGTTTGGTCAATTTGCATGTTTCGTCTCACACATTTTGAAACTGCAAGGATCGTCCTTAAAGTTTGACTCGTTTGCATGTTTTGTCCCTAAAGTTTGGCCCGTTTGCATGTTTCGTCCCTAACATTTAGAAAACTGGGACGATATATGCCTCAAAAGGATGATATATGCCCCAAAGGTTAACTTTACGGACGATCCTTGCAGTTTTGAAATGTGTGGGACGAAACGTGCAAACGGGCCAAACTTTAAAGACGATTTTTGCAATTTACTCTAAAGTTTATTATATGAAAGAACTATAAATATGAAAAAGCACGGTAGTTTTCGTAACTCATTATCTAGTCTCGAAATGTGTATTCGATTTTTTTTTCTTTTTTCGAAATGACGTCGTAGGCGACGCATAATTTATACTCCCTCCGTCCCAAAATTATTGTCCAGTTTAAATTTTCAAAGTCAAACTAGTTCAACTTTGACTATAAATATATATATTTTTATTATATAATACTTGATGAAAAATTATACCATTGAAAAGTACACTTAAAACCTAATCTATTTATATATTTTACATCAAATATTATATAACACCCACAAAAATATTTAAGGTCAAAGTTAAAGAAGAAAGACTAAAAAAGTCAATAGTGGACAATAAATTTGGGACGGAGGGAGTATAAGATAAATAAATAAAATAGTGCATACGTAATCACATGCATGTCATGAGTATTGTTTACTTACAAAATAAACAAGAGTTAAAAACGTGAAACAAAAATATATAAAATAAATAAATAAAGTAGTGACATGTCATGAAACAAAAATATATATATAAGNAACTAGTTTATTGTTTTTTTGGGGGTACTTTCGGCAAGATCTGCAAGTTTCCGGCAAGTTTGAATATCAATGATAGTTGTTGACCTCCATTGATCATGGTTGACCGATTTGTTTGACCGATTTATACAAATCGGAAAGGTTGGCAGCCCAATAGCGCCTAGGCGGTGATTAATCAGTCTTGTAGGACTTTATTTGCAACATCGTTTTTTATAAGAAAATTGTTATAGATTTATTATATATTGGATAAATAAAGTTTTTTTTATTTAAAGAAAGTCGTAGAAAGTAAAATTTTAAGGTATTTTCGTAACTTGTGACATAGTACATCGGCGCGTATTGGATTTTTTTTATTTACATTTATATTTAAACAAACTTTCGGGTAGTTTTTAACATTATTATATAGTTCAAGGGCGTTTTACGAATTTCTTTTTTTCTTGTGTGCAAAAGACATTTAGTTTTATAAATAAAGCTCAACATTTTTTATAACATCGTACGAAAGTCAGAAGTATTGCAATACTGAACTTTTTTGTTCGCAATTTAGAGATTTTTTTATCAGTATATTTTTTATAAAGAATCACTAGATATTTATTATTTATTCAATAAATAAAGTTTAGAGTAAATTGCAAAAATCGCCCATAAAGTTTGGCCAATTTGCATGTTTCGTCTCACACATTTTGAAACTGCAAGGATCGTCCTTAAAGTTTGACCCGTTTGCATGTTTTGTCCCTAAAGTTTGGCCCGTTTGCATGTTTCGTCCCTAACATTTAGAAAATTGGGACGATATATGCCCCAAAAGGACGATATATGCCCCAAAGGTTAACTTTACGGACGATCCTTGCAGTTTCGAAATGTGTGGGACGAAACATGCAAACGAGCCAAACTTTAAAGACGATTTTTGCAATTTACTCTAAAGTTTATTATATGAAAGAACTATAACTATGAAAAAGCATACGGTAGTTTTCGTAACTCATTATCTAGTCTCGAAATGTGTATTCGATTTTTTTTCTTTTTTCGAAATGACGTCGTAGGCGACGCATAATTTATATAAGATAAATAAATAAAATAGTGCATACGTATCCACATGCATGATGAGTATTGTTTACTTACAAAATAAACAAGAGTTAAAAACGTGAAACAAAAATATATAAAATAAATAAATAAAGTAGTGACATGTCATGAAACAAAAATATATATAAGATAAATAAACAAAAACTATGAACCAGACATATATACTTATCGTGTTTCGAAATTTGTAGAAAACAGCCAAATTACATGCGCTTAAATTGTTAAACAAAAACCATTTAATTGATATATTGTGCTCAAATGAGTTACATTCTCGATCATAAAAGATTACACACCTTGTATATAAATTGTTAATCTTATTAAACATACATGATGAAAAGAAGAAACAAATTAAATGGGTTCTTTTCTCTTGGTTGACATTGAAATTATGGATTAGGAGGTCGAAGTTGACTAGAACCGGAAGGCCATGAAGGTGGAACCGTATGAAAATCTGTAACAAAATTGTCCTCATTATGCTCTATCGGATTATACAATGGTTGTGAGTATAAAGACGCCACTGTTGATGCATTATACATTTGTTGTAACATATTTGCTTGCGGTTGCTGATCATTATTGGAATTGTTAGAGCTTTGTAAAAGGCGAACGTATTGCCAATAATCGGTAGAAGGTGGTAAATCATTAGGTATCTGGCAGTAGGATGATACATCTTGTTGCTGTGAAACCGATGCCACAGCCGTAGTAGGCCGTACCTGCTGAGCTGGCAATAAAACGGCATTTTCAGAAAAGTTGAGTTTGGCTCTTTTACCTTGGAATCGAAGAGCAGCTTCATCATAGGCTCTGGCAGCTACCTCCGCTGTTTCAAATGTACCTAACCATACTCGTGCCGCCTTTTGCGGGTCCCTTATTTCAGCTGCCCATTTTCCCCATCGTCGTTGTCGCACCCCTCTGTACTTCCTCCTCCTTTCTCCACTCTCTTCGTGTTCGTTTTGTTTCTTTGCGATAAAGGTCTTTGTTATTGGAATTTCTTCTTCTTTAACTGTGTCACCATCAATAAACATTAATATATACTACATTAATATCCTAGTATGTTTCAGGTTTTTAACCAACTAGAAAGTTTCTAAAAGGTGAAAAACATCATCTTATTTATTTAATACTCCGTATTTTTTTAAAAATTCCGTGTAGCATTTAAAGTGAACACTTGTTATTAGACATAAAGAGTACTAACAAGAATTAATAAAATATGTAAATTTGTTTTGTTCATGATGCATGTAAGTATAAAAACCTTGATGGAATCTTGGATGATGTTGTTCATTGACAGTAGTAGTAGTAGTCTCGTCTTGATCACAAATAGTTTTATGTCCAGCTAAAAAACCCAAACCCGAAGAAGAATAAGCAGAAGAAGGTGAATCTGAGGAGAAAACACCATCAGCTAGAGCAGAAGCACCTGTACAGAACGATGGTGATGATGAAATAGTAGTAGAAACACCGGATGATGATGTTTGTCCAGAAATAACATGAGTTAAAGCCGTCACTATAGCAGACATCTCTAGCGAGTAACTATACTCCAAAGCGACCATGTCGTGTAAATATGATGATACTTCATCATCGTTGTTATTGTTATTCCTAAAATGGAAATGATCACAAATGAATTAGTTGGGTTCACCACCTTTAGAACCCACATGAAATAAGTTACAAATTACTATATTTGGCATGTAGGCAATGGCGGAGCTAGAAAAATTTTCGTGGAAGGGCCGAAACAAATTTTTTTCGGGAAATTCATTAAATGGGAGGGCCGAAATAAAATTTTTCCGGAAATACACATGAAATCGCAAATAAATACACTAACGGGCTTAGACCTAGGAGGCCGGGACCCTCCCCGGTCCTCACATAGCTCCGCCCCTGCATGTAGGTCGATATATTTATAAAGGTTTTGCTAGTAATACTACGTAGCTTTTAGTGTTGTAGTTAAGCAAATAATTTCATTACAATACCACTTTTGAATAATTATGATAGGATGTGATCTCGAAAAAATGAAGAAAAATCCTGAAAATAGTACATACACAATTAATGTTTGATTGTGATTGAATAAATTATACTTTTGCAACAAAGTGTAATAACACAAAATATTTTAACCTCAAAGGCAACCTTTAAGGTTATGGTTAGCAAAACCTTATTTATAAAAGACAAAAACAACGACTTGGATAGATACAGATGGATATAATTTGGTTTAAAGAAAGAGAAATTTACTTGGTTTAACATCAAAGGGATGTTTTTATAAGTTGAAGATCAAGCCGCCAATATATACAGAGATTGTTAAAATATGAAGAGAATATATATGTTCACCCTTTATGTACGTTCCTTCATCATCACTTTGACTTTGTAATTAAGTCGGTGTGTGAGATAATTTAAACATAATCACCTCATACACCGACTTAATTACAAAGGTCTCCACTCACATTACTCTCACTTTACATCGAGTATATATGAGATAATTTACTTTAAAAAGGTCTCCTATCACATTACTTTCACTTTCATTAAAATGTCATGTATATACCCAAAATACATGTTTAAATTAGGTAGGATTCTCATCATGACAACCTTGGGTAAAACATTCAACCCGTGTATTGACTCAGATTCTTGAGACGGATATTTTATCAAAAACGGCTCGAACTCTACACATGATTTAACATAAATCATATGCAACAACAATTTGCTCGTGATAATATGCATACACACATATCCCGGTTTAATAAAGACACGATAGATACTCACATTGATTCCGGCTAAAATGGCTTTCGGCTGTCTTCTACGTCCTTTAAGTTATGCAACTGATCATGCTTAACAAGATTGTACCTCTTACTTTGCTTCTATATATCGTATGGTTTATATATATATGTGTGTGTGTACGTAGAATGTAAACGTGAGTGCATAGGATCATTTAAACGTCAACCTTAGAACTATATTTATAGTGTGTATACCAACTAGCTGGTCACCATATCTACTCCAAGATGATCATGATTCATGATTGCTTTACAAGTTGAAGCACGAGGTGGCTTTTCAAAAATCTAGAGTTATCAACTAAGTAACTTACACATCACATGAAGTAGCAGGTGTGCATGTTACAAGAGAGTACTTGCAATATGGGTTTCTTTTCTAATTGCTTTGTAATCATATGCGTTGTTTTTTACTAGGTGGATAACCCGCGCTTCGCGGCGGGAGGTTTTGCTAAAGAAGTAGCTAGCTTACGGTAAGTAGCTTACGGTGTGAAGAATCATTGATTTCCGTGTTCGACAATGTGTTGTGTAAGAAATTAGCCACCTTGCTAATAAAGCTAGAGTTGGTGTAAGATCAACTCAATGTGAATGCTCATGGCATGTTAACTTTTTATAACAAATAATGTTGCGTCAGGTTATAGCCTGTGTCTAGGGACGGAGCTTGAACAAATTAGTCGGGGGACCAAAATCATTCAAACACAAAGTATGCAAATATAAACTACATAAAGTGAATTGTTAATTGTCATTTTGATATCCTATTTCTTTTTTTGCTGTGTATTTTGTACTTCTCAAAAATTTGGGAGGGCCAACATGTAACTTAACATATTAATATCTCATGCTTTCATAAATATAGCACAAAAATGGTACTGACAAATCGAACTTTTTTTTTGTGGGGGGGACCCCTGCCTGCCCCTTAAATCCTCCGTCCATGCCTGTGTCGTTGAGGAAATGTAAACTGAGGTTATGGTTAGCAAAACCTTATTTATAAAAGACAAAAACAACGACTTGGATAGATACAGATGGATATAATTTGGTTTAAAGAAAGAGAAATTTACTTGGTTTAACATCAAAGGGATGTTTTTATAAGTTGAAGATCAAGCCGCCAATATATACAGAGATTGTTAAAATATGAAGAGAATATATATGTTCACCCTTTACGTACGTTCCTTCATCATCACTTTGACTTTGTAATTAAGTCGGTGTGTGAGATAATTTAAACATAATCACCTCACACACCGACTTAATTACAAAGGTCTCCACTCACATTACTCTCACTTAAAAAGGTCTCCACTCACATTACTCTCACTTTACATCGAGTATATATGAGATAATTTACTTTAAAAAGGTCTCCACTCACATTACTTTCACTTTCATTAAAATGTCATGTATATACCCAAAATACATGTTTAAATTAGGTAGGATTCTGATCCTGACAACCTTGGGTAAAACATTCAACCCGTGTATTGACTCAGATTCTTGAGACGGATATTTTATCAAAAACGGCTCGAACTCTACACATGATTTAACATAAATCATATGCAACAACAATTTGCTCGTGATAATATGCATACACACATATCCCGGTTTAATAAAGACACGATAGATACTCACATTGATTCCGGCTAAAATGGCTTTCGGCTGTCTTCTACGTCCTTTAAGTTATGCAACTGATCATGCTTAACAAGATTGTACCTCTTACTTTGCTTCTATATATCGTATGGTTTATATATATATGTGTGTGTGTACGTAGAATGTAAACGTGAGTGCATAGGATCATTTAAACGTCAACCTTAGAACTATATTTATAGTGTGTATACCAACTAGCTGGTCACCATATCTACTCCAAGATGATCATGATTCATGATTGCTTTACAAGTTGAAGCACGAGGTGGCTTTTCAAAAATCTAGAGTTATCAACTAAGTAACTTACACATCACATGAAGTAGCAGGTGTGCATGTTACAAGAGAGTACTTGCAATATGGGTTTCTTTTCTAATTGCTTTGTAATCATATGCGTTGTTTTTTACTAGGTGGATAACCCGCGCTTCGCGGCGGGAGGTTTTGCTAAAGAAGTAGCT
>LBNU01027539.1:15427-28930 GCA_014162995.1 Artemisia annua | reverse complement strand
TTTTTTTTTTTGGGGGGGGGGGGGCCAACCCCTGCCCGCCCCTTAAATCCTCCGTCCATGCCTGTGTCGTTGAGGAAATGTAAACATCAAATTAGTAAGTATGCTTATTTGTTGTGTTCGAGTGACTTCTGTTTAATCACACATAAGATATCTAAAATATAGACTCCCAATATGGCCCAAATGATAGCACCCTCATTATCTTCAGCCTCCTCATTATTTTCTTGTTTTGTTTTTACTAACGCCATGTGTAATAAAAAGGAAATTTTAGTTTTTAGAAATAAGTCAATAACCATGTAGTGAGTATACTGATGTTTTATTATGATTTTTAATTCGAGATGGAAATTGATGAATTTATTTGATGCGTTTTCTACCATTTGTCTGTAAAAAATATGTTTGCTAACCCAAATGACCACACTTTAAGAATCGTCACCTTCAATTTAGCGTAACAATATGCATAGACCAAATTCAAATAAAGCCGAACACTTATTCAACATGCCCAAACAATCCACATTAACCAAATTCTGATCAGTTTATGTTAACAGTATGCATAAACAAAATTAAAGAAACCTAATACAGCTCTAATTTACCCGAACAACCCACATTAACCAAATTGAAATAATTTTAAATCTTATTTAACACAATGTAATAAATGAAATCCAAATAGCCTTCATGTGAAATTCTATCCAACACAATCCAATTGATCAAAAAGCAAAATATGCATATACTGATATACATGTAATCGTCCAAAACAATGTAAAGAACTAAAAAGTGACAAACCTACATGTACACTATTTTCTTTGAAAGTTTAGCCATATCCAGGAAGCTTCATTTCCTCTAACCAACCTCCAACATCCTGCAAGATTATTTGACGACACATGGTCAACTACTCTGCAACATCTTGCAAAGATTTAAATTTGGGAAATAAAAAAACTTGAAAGCGGCAGATCAATGAATGCAACTTCCAAATGACAGCAAGTTAAACGGGATAAGATTTGGACCAGCGCAAGTTTATACTTGAAATGTGGTCAAATGCATAGAAATGCTAAGTAAAGAATGATACATCTAAACTATAATATGTTACCTGTATAAATCCGATCGCTTTCTTCCCACTTTCTTGCCCAACTCTTTCACCAGAATTCTGCTACAAAAATATTTATTCAACGATTACTCTTTCGTTACCAATAAGGGTCACTTATCCGAAATGCATAGAATTGCTAAGTTACCCTATATTGGGGGGCTTATTGTTCATTTCTAGTCTAAACTATATTAAGAATGGAATTATGATAACCATTGTTTGCTATGCCTTGTTCAAAACCGCAAAGTGATTGAACTAAATATTTACGATGCATTAGAACGTAGGAAAACAGTTGATGGTAAATACAAACTGGTGTCAAAATGAATGGGTCGAACAAATTGGTAGCGTGCGAAGCTGGGCCAACTCACAAACACTGCTAATGGATCTATTTTATTTGATTTATAACTGAGGTTTGAAATATAATTATTAACGGCATTTGACCTCTTATAAATTAACAGAACCCGAATCGACCCATTTAAAAGTGAATGAAACAAAACCCTCTCAATACATCTGAAATGATAAAATTAACAATTTTCATTATAGTTTATTATCATCAATGTTAATGGGAAAATAAAGAATGTTAAACGCAGAGGCCTATTTGCAACAGCTAAGTACAAAGACATATTCCTACCTAGAAACTTTAGCAATTGAAGTAACAATCAAAAGGGACACAGGTGATGGCAAAAATAATATTCGTAGACTCACCTGTGCACAGCTCATGGGGAGACAGCCTAGCATGACCACATAGTGTCATCCACCTACTCGATCTTATTACAAAGGAACGTCCAGTAGCTCCCTGTACCATAGCAATCAAATCTGAGAATCAAAAGAAGAATCAAATTCAAAACATGGAACGAAAGTGACCATGAGATGTAGAGAGCTCCTACAAATAAAATATATGAGTGGCAAGTAGTATAGATAGTCAAACGAATTTAACTGGCTTGAATTATATAGTTTAAAAAAGGGTGTTTCATATGCCAAGTCTTCAAGAACTTGGCCCACTCCATCGTCCCTTTACTGCCCGTTTCATTGTTCCTTTTCTCGTATTCTCTTTAGCCCACTCCATTGTC
The DNA here is from genome assembly GCA_014162995.1 of Artemisia annua. Classification (NCBI taxonomy): domain Eukaryota; kingdom Viridiplantae; phylum Streptophyta; class Magnoliopsida; order Asterales; family Asteraceae; genus Artemisia; species Artemisia annua. The sequence continues at coordinate 26,785 of LBNU01027539.1, read as the reverse complement.
TCTTCACTGCCCTATTTGGCCTTATAAAATAACTGCCATATGACAGACTCGGGACCCTCTTTTACATTTTTAGTGTCAAGACACGGGCCGCTTTCACCCATCATATTTCAGCAGCACAAAAGCAATACAATCCTCGTTGCCTGGAAAAAAATTGTCACAGTCAATACCCTTAGCAAGAATATTATATCAGTTAAATTAACTATTTCATAATTATATTAGTTTGAAAAAAGTAGCTACAAATTTTAGTGTAAGAGGTGGCAAGTTTGAGCGGGTTGATTTAGGTTGCTATGCCTCAAAGCTGCCAAATGTGTATTATCCATCTAAAAAAAACTCGGACTAAAGTGTTTCAAGTCCTCCTCACCCAACCACGAAAAATTGTTAATTGTAACTTAAGCTGACAAAATACCTTGTATTTTCGCCAATGAAGAAGATCCAGTTATGTTGATCTTTGCCGTTATGGATCAACTGAGGTGGGCAGCGTAGGACGTCTGTGTTGCGTACAGTAGGGTCTGTTGCATCGATATGTAATTTTATATAATATTAAGAACCAACTAAAATAACTGCTATACATTTATGTATAACATAACATATTTCAAAGATTAATGTTACATCACAACAGCAAGAAGAGATAACTTATCTCGCTGTTTGGGACTCTTTTTTTTTTACTATCTTTAAAAGAGAGTAATGCACAAAAGTTGTTGAAATGTAAAATTGCAGATGTTAAACGCATAAAAAATTGGGTTGTCCTTACCAGTCCTATTCTGTCATTAAAGTAACCCCTCCACAATGGCCGTGCCTTTTGTTGGTCACCAACATCCCAAGGCATGAAGATTACATTCTCATATTGGACTTTTTCCACATTAAATACTGCCATAAAAGATAATAGTCACAAATCTTGACCGTCATGTGTTGTTATCTCTTCCATTAGAATGAGTGACATGTAAAAGCTGTTTTTTGGTGAAAACACATAAATTTTGTTGACTGAAGTGCATATGCAATATCTGCTTCTGAAAAGTAACAGTAGGTACGAAAACAATGAAACTATATCCATATACTATTATTTATGCAGGCATCCGAAATCTCCTTAAAAGTCAATAAATTTAGCATAACACAAAAGTTGTGATATGAGACGAAATCGATGACATTTATTTGACTAAATTTGTAAATCGTATTTACCAACATTTCAGTGTCACAAATTTCCCGAACACACTTTTTTTTTGATGTGGTAGCCTAAACCTAACATATCTTAAGTCCACAACAACCTGATATGCATATCAAGTGTACACCTACCTCACTTTTGAAGCTTTGAAAGCAACTTTTTGACATATAAAATGAAAGTGGTGGTTTATGCTTCCCAATCTTAGCAAGAAAGATTTTATATTTAAATTTAATACTGTGTTTAGGAATGAGTAGAAGCAACAAAATGGTACAGTAAAACCCATTAACCAAACCGCGTGAACCAACTAATTAGAACTTACAAAAGCTGCACTCTGCTTTGTGGTTCAGCTAGTGTTGTGTCTTCTGCCTCCGGAAATAATGGTCTTGTTGATATGCAGTTAACGCACCCGTTTTGATTTTGAACTGCTCGCTCCTATTCTCAACCACTACCGGATGCGGTCTTAGTACCACGTCATTACTTTCCAACAGTTTATACGCTCATATCTGAAAGCACACGAAACAAATGTAAATGATGTGACTTCCACATATAACAAAAAACATAACAAATGTGACTTCTTCTACATACCCATTATTACACAATCCATTTGTTGTAGCGAGTAGAGGCTCACTGGAATTCTTGACCATTGTGGGCCTGATGTCATTAGGAGCACGTTCCTGCTCGGCTAGCTCCCTTGTAAACTGGCCTGTAGTTAAGCATATTATAGAAACGTCGCCCAGCTAAAAAAATGAAGAATCTTGGATAAAATGGCCAACACTATTATATTTAACCTGGCATTGATTGACATCTACCCCTGGAAGAGCGAAGCCTGGCCTGGTCAATAGGTTCCATTCATCTCGTACCTATCCAACCCAACAAAACTGTAAGCTAAAGTGGCAACAATGGCTAACTATATTTTGTATTTGGTAGTTACGAAATTAAATATAGTTGTATACATTAATAATTGGTGGGAAGAAAATGTTCAAAGGAAAACAAACACCGACTCTGTCTCAGTATTTAAGCAACAAATATAAACTTATAAAACATGGAGATTATTCAAATGACTTAAAATGTGATATGGATACGCATACACATATACTTTTACATACCTGTGCTAATGGTGACATCGACCACTTAAAGTCCCTCTTGCAGTATTTTCAGCTTCTGATTTACGCCCAACCCTGCACGTTCCACAAATGGCTTTATAAAAGAAACATAAAATCTTTACATCAATATAACATAATGCAACCCATCATGACACAATTGTGATAGGACTATATATTTCTATTTTTAAGGCGACTGTGAATAAAAGTATGTACATGATACCTGCAAAAGCCAAAAAAAATGCATATCCGGGGTGTCAATGCCTCCACCAAGTACTCCTTCACATACACACCAATACACCATTATCCGCTCCTGTTCATCTACACAACAACTCTAATCTCAACCCCATTTAAGCACCTAAACCGACCTACCTCAAGTCCCATTTCAGCAACCAAACCCACACGCTGTTTCACCATGATATAAGCAGTTAAGAAAACTAAGCATGATCAGTAAAAAGTGCATGTGGGATCGCGGCTTATACCAGTAAAGGCATGAAGTTTGGGGTGGAATTAAAAAATAAGTTAAAAGGACCAAAATGCCCCCTAACCGAATTTAATAAGAAAAAAAGGAGGGAGTGAGTGGTGGACACTTGTCACATTGTAAGTGACTTTCTAGCCCTTTTAATTTTCTTTACTTTCTAAAGGATCGCATCTCAGATGTATCTCGCTTTGCGAGATTGCACATTATTGTAGTTGTTATAATTAACATTCATTTGTGTGTTACGGGTTAATTAATTTTGGATACATATACTCTTTAGTTTTTCTTCTCATCTTTATATCAGTTCTATTATCAGGATGCTTCATTTAATCTTATTTTTGCTAACCCTTTTAGTAATATTTTTTGCTATGCTTATGCTTTATGGTTAAAATAAATAAATATTTACTTTCGTATTATATAGTTTTAAAATTTTCACTAACTATATTCTTTACCAATCACATGCCATTTTTACTCGCTAAAGTTTTAAAAATGGACTGATCGGTTAAGAATATGGTTAGTGGAAATTTTAAAGAATATGTTATAAATGGTGACAAAAATAAACATTTACTCACTAACAAAAGTGGTATTGAATGGTTTAGAATATGATTAGTAGAAATTCTAAAGCCTTGTGATAGTGTATCATTATTAGTGGCCTACTCCACTAATTATACGCTCGAATCAAACCCAAACAACAGTTCGTGAGTCAATCATGAAAAGAACTGCATAAACCCAGGCCGAGCAAGGCCTGGTAGCGATTATCAGGCTGCATAGTACATGCACAAAGAGATAACTGTTTCAAATGTTAACGGTTAAGACGTACGAGTTTGACATAGCACAGTGGGGAACACACGAGCAACTAAATAGGAGAGCATAGCAGTCTCCTGTACGAGCTAGCTGTCCTCCTTGTCTACTCTCGGACGATCAACACATGGCTCTCTAGTAGCCGTTGATTATGCCCAAAAGGTTTATCTCAAAACCCTACGCCTCTTTATAAAAGGAGAGCAACACACACACTTCACAAGTTTCACACACTTGGCCAAATAATACTGCCTCACAACAGTAAAGTATGGTCTTTGTTTAAGTGTTACCTGAGCTTCTTGATCCTTATCAATCTCATCGGTTCTTTACCATTCAACACGAGAAACCAAACAACAAAACCATTCCAATACCATCTCTAAACCGATTTACATACCATACATAAACATGGCGTCATCCATGGGGATATGATACAAAATAGCCGCAAATTTCTCGAAAATTTTCACCTATTTTCACTCATTTCTCACTCAAAATCCATAAATTTTTTGCTTCTTTCACAAATTTCTTAATCAAACATGTCTGGTGAACAACCCCCTCAAATTTCAGGCATAACCAACGACCACCTCGAGCCTACCCAGGTGGACGACCTCACTCACAGAGGAGGGTCAACAAATACTCGAAAATGAGGAACACCGGTGAGTGAGAAGCCTCACAAGAAGACCCTAAGGAGCCATGTCAATCTGCATACAACTCTCTTTCTAGAGAGACTCACACGATTTTAATAGATGCTAAAAGTCATGTTGGATATTTAAGCAAGACTATGGTAGATAGTCATGTATTGAGAAGCTGATTATACCTGACGAATTCCTATGCAAGCGTCGAAAAACCACTACAATTGCTGCTTTTCATTTTCATTTGCAGGTGCAAGTTTGCTGTGTGACACTGCAATTGACAATGAACTCAAGTTAACCCTACATTAACTCTGCTATTTGCTCGTAAAAGGTACTTACATGTGCATTCATGCTGCCCTGTGTTCCTCTTCATCATCTTTGAAAAACCTTCGCAATGGAATCTATTACCTACTTTTATAAGCAATTCCTAATACCCCCTTAATCAGCAATCTCACAGTAAAACAATAACATCAGTAACAGGAGTAACGATCGAAATGCTTACCTGAATGAGCACATCAGACGAACCAACATGATCCTCGCAACACCGCACCAAGTGATTATCATGCACCAATACAATTTATATTGAAGATTATGGTCAGTATCATCCAAATATGACGAAACCTATGTAAATAATTAACATAGGAATAAGCTAATTAGCAGTTTTTATTAGCAATCCAAACACCCCTATAGTAACCGAATCTAAAAAAAACTCAAAAAAATACCTCCAAAAAACTTCAGAAGCTGTTAGTTAACCTGTTAAAAACAAACATGAAATTGAGCAAAATTACTTTCAATAACACATATTTTCAACCAAAATGGCTAATTCTATGAAAACCCTATCCAAAAATAAACAAATACTGAAAAAAATGCCCTAATTTACAGAAACCCTAATTTACAAATCAACCAATGAATCATAAATACCTTTATATTCAATCCGCATAACCTCATATCCTTCAAAATACCAAAAAAACCAGAATTTATTAATCCCAATGAAACCCAAAATTGCTTTTCTTTCAGCTTATTTAGTGACATATGAGCTTATTTTAGTCCCCTTTTATTTAAACCAAAAGCCCATAACCGTGATAAATAAGCTAACGCAAACACCTCCAATAATTAAATAATCACATACGATATCCCAATCCCAAACACCCCTAATTTCATAAGAACCCTAAAATTTAAACGAAACCCTAATTCTTATGAACCATTTCAGAAGATCGATAAATTAACATGAAACTCTTATTCTTATGAACCACATATAACAAATATAACAAAAAACCCAAATTTAGAATTAAAAAAAATAAGAATAAAAAATAAAAAATAAAATTAAAAAAAAAACACCTAACTTTACCTTGTTTATGGATATGTGGATCTGATTAGTTTTTCTTTCTTGATTAATTTTGTTTGTGGATATGTGAATCTTGTGTTGGATCACTAACGTTTTTTGAGAATGAACCGATAATTTTTGTGTGTGTGTATGTGTGTGCTTGTGTTTTGTGATTCGCATTTTTGTGGCTGTGTTTTGATTTGTGTTTGTGTGGCTGTGTTTTTTTCGTGTACTGTTCCTAAGAAGCCCGGTGAATGTAAGGCTAGGCACAATAAGCCAATCGACCGAGTCGGTCGAGCAACTCCCACTCGGTCGGCCTTGTTGTAACAACTTAGTCGCGACCCAATAAAACGAGAAAACACTCCCACTCGGTCTCAACCTCGACCGAGTGGTTTCCAAGTTTTTTTTTTGTTTTGATCCGTGAGGCTAGGGTTAAAAAAACTTAAACCGTTTACACACTATATACCACATTCAAACACACCTTTCAAACACACACTTTCAAACNTACTACTACCAAAATGATTTCCAAAGTGCCAAAAATATTTCCTTGCGCCTAATGTAATTTCTTTATTTAAGCCGTTTAAATACGCGTAACCTTCGTTAACTACTAAACCAATACCCAATACATATTTTTACTACCCAATACACTCAAAATACATATTTTCATACCAAGCTATATAAAAATCTCCCAAAGGAGACCATGAGCCGCCCTTTTCCCTATTTTGTGGGAAACAAAATCTAACTAATTAAAACTATGTGTGTACTTAGGAGACATCACTACAAGAATTCAGGCGAATAGCCACGGACAGATTTTGTGGGTAAAAGGGCCAAATTCGTGGGTAACTGATGAATAGCCACAGATTATCCATGAATCTGTTTTAATGGGGAAAACCTTCGAGGGTAAATGACTAGCCACGACTTTTTTAACATGTGGGTAATGTTAACTACGACATTGTTTGTGGGCATTTTCATTAAATCTGTGGGTAAATGTTGCACGGGATTTTCTAAGCTACCACGAAAATACCCACAATTGTCATGTGGGTAATCTATGGGTATATTTAGCTAGCACATAATCCGTGGGTGTGTTCATTAAATCGGTGGTAAAATGTTTCATGGAATTTTTTACATTACCACAAACTTACACACAAAAGTTTTTGAGGGTAATTCAAGGGTACACATAACCCACGATATAGTCGTGTGTAAATATCCGATGGTAAAAATTTCCGTTTTACCCATGATACTTTATGGGTACATTTAACCACTGATATTTAAGTGTGAAAAGCCAAGTGTAATATTAGAAGTTTACCCACAATAATTGGTAGGAAAGCAAAGAGTAATATTAGAAGTTTACCCACAATAATTGGTGGGTAATATTCACCACAAAAGTAACGGTAAAACTTGTGGGAATTTTTCGAGAAACGATTTGATTGAAATTAATATGAAATATCTGGACAAATTTTGAAAAAGCTGTAAAATATAAATTAGGCAGACAATATAACAAACATAAACCAACTTTATTAAACTTAACATAAACATAAAATATCCGAAAGGAACCAACAATTATTCAAAATAAAGAAAACAGCAACCTAAGATATGCAAACCAAAATAATCCTGAACCTAAAACACCAGACACACAGAAAATAAATTAACTCAGGTTTCTCGATCTCCAAAGGCTTTGATGATCATTTAATTAGACTTCATGCTCTTCGGAGTTGCTAGTGTTTGGGTTTTGAGTTCCCCCCACAGTATCTGCTTCATTGTTGTCTTCAGTGTCACTCTCAGTACTTGGGACAGGAATATCAAGATGACTACACAAGAATTCAAGAATTTGTTGTTGCTTACCGATCTGGCGAGTCAACTTTCTCTCCATTTCCAGATACTTGTTCTCCAAACGTTCATGTGGTATATATGTTGCAGAAGTTCTAGTGGAGGGATTCGGATAATAAGCAAATGCTTGTAAGCCAAGACCATACACATTTCTTTTCTTCACGCCTCCGACCACCTCATAATAAAGTGCTGATTCATTCACTGGTGTATGCTTATTCATACACCTTTTATTTACCAAATTAAGACCAAAACGACCAAAAACTAACCATAAATGCCAAAGATATTGTGTTTTTGTGTTTGTGATCGTGCAGGTACAGATATTTCAAATATGGACACAAATCAAAGAAAACCGACAAAAACGAGCACGAGAATGGAAAATAGTCAAAAGCCGAAGCCGGGGAAGGAATTCAGCTCAAAATGTCAAAGTCAACCTCAGAGAATCATACCTTGTCAAGGTTAGTCCCTGGATAAAGTTTTGTAGAATTGGCAACTTTGGTCCTTCAACTTTTAGAATTTGGCAAATTTAGTCCTTAAAAGATATAATTGAAGAAAATGACAAATGAAACCTCAAAGAATCATGGAGTTGACAAAAATGGCCCTTGGAATGAAGATTCACAAATTACAACATTGGTCCCTAAAGTTTGCAGTTTTACACATTTGGTCCTTGAGTTTTTATATAAGCCTAATCTTAAAACCCATAAAACTAAACCAAACTCCTTATATAAATCCATAAAACCATTAACCCTTTAAATACCCATGAGCCCAAGACCTTAACATCAAGCCCAATCAGTTTTATTAAAACCCAAAACCCCTATACCCGTCCTTTCCCCACAACCCGACCCAACACTCATTTATTACCCTTTTAAAAATACCCGCCCCCCAATCTCACCCCCAAACCCAGCTTTCACTGTTTACCATGAACCCTAATTTCACCCACACCAAAATTACCCTATCCCAGTAATAATTAACCAATAATAAAGCTTCTAGAACGTGTCAGGGAATGTCAGGACCATTCAGAGGGACACGTGGACCAATGAAAGAAGAAACATGAGATCACATCACATCACCAAATTCAATCCAAGGGCTGATATGAATAGATTGGGCACCAAGTTTGATCTAAGGGCTATAAAGGGGATCAAAGAAACACAAATTCACCTGGATCAGTGACGTGGAAGGCTAGAAGCATCCTCAACTTCCTCCCTTCATTCCTATATATACCCCCCTTCTCCTTCATTAGCAGTGTGTAGGTTTTTAGTATTGTTATGCTGCTAAATTGTAATCTCAATTTCCTGTTCATGTAATAACCCTTTTAGTATTAATAAAATTTAAGTTTACTTTATAAATTTGTGTTTTACAATTCGTATAAGTAGTTATTAATCTGTTAATCTTACTTACAAGTTTTGCTTATTGTTTCATTAAGTTTCTACAAAGCTTATTAAATCATTCCCAAATTCTCTTTCACTTTTACTTATTTTCTAAAACATAAAAACATTAAAAAAAAATCACAAAAAAAAAAATTAATAAGTTTTCAATTTCAAAAGCTTTAAATTAGCTTCTCTTCTGTTTTACTAAGCTCATATAAGCTCAATTATAGCTTATTGTGAGAGAGATAGATAAGTACTGTTCCATTCATTCATCTCTCAAAAAGTCAACAAAAAGTCAAACTCAGCTTATCCAATAAGCTGAGCTTATCCAGAAGGTGTATTTGGTAGCTAGACTGAGAAAGGGAAGCAGCTAGCCTATCATAAAGATAGGCTGTGTGGGAGACCCTCTCTGTTTGGCTGAGAGGTTGCTTGTAAGAATTTCATTTAAACTTTCACTCAAAAATTGCATGTTTAGTTTAATATAGTTAGATCTGAGTTTGTTTCTTGTTTACTGTTTGATTAGTGTAGCTTAGTTATAATACTGCTTATAATAGTAGATTGCATCATATTTAGTTGTTTTGAACCTCAGTTGAATATTCTGTGTCATATCTGCTTATTGGATCTCTGTGTTGAATATGATGTTTAGATCTAAGTTTCTAAGCTGTTAGTTACATCTTTGATCTGAATTTGAGTTTTATTTGTAATTTAGTGAGTTGATACACATAGTTGCTGTATTAAAACTTGAAAACAGTTAGTAATAGAGTGTTTGGGACAGTACTTAGTTTAGAATTTAAGCTTGATATAGTTTACTCAGGTAGTGTAGTTTTGTTACTTTAGTTGCATTTAGGTAATTCAAACAATAAAAACCGGTAGTTACTTTAATAAAAGTCAAAATCAATTACAATCTCACTAGTAGAATAATCTGTTGGATTTTTTTAGTTGCTTAATCCTAGTAGTTGTTGCATAAGTAGTTAATATAGTCTTATTTAGTTGAACAAGCCTTTAAGTCCTCTTTTTAGTTGACAGCAACTTAAGCTTGTGCTAGTTTAATGATTGCTTGCCTGCTGTTTGATAGGTTTTCAGTAGGGTATTAGTGAGTTAATATTAGCTTAAGCACTTAAGATTGAGCTTTTGTTTCAACTGATTAGCTTTTGGTTCTTTCATTTAAGCTTTTATATCTTAAAATCTCAATTTAGCTTTAATTTTGGTCACTGTTAGTATTTGCAGCTTCTCTGTGCCTAACAAAAGCTTTTCATCAAAATTTTGTGTACAAAAGTTGTTAGTCATAAGCTGTTCTTCAGTTTTGCCAAAAAGAAAAATTAAAAAAAAAAATAGTTTTAAAAAAAATAGCAGTTGCTGGGATTCGAACACGGGCTACCCAGCTCACCCCACACACACACTACCACTTTGCCCTTGGGTCTTTTACATTATACATTGATTTCTAATTTCTTTTATACTTTCTTATATTCTTTTCTATTTAGCTTAATAAATCTGATTCGCTTATTTTTCTGCTTATTTCAATTTCTTTTTCACTTTTTATATTTTTATCAGATTCTTATTAACTAAAAATATTTGTCATAAAAATTTAGTGAATTTTAAAAATAGTTTACTATTTCTTTTCATTTATTTTCTTTTAAATAGTTTTTTTTAAATCATAATAAATAAATAAAAAGCAAAAAAAAAAAAAAAAAAAAAAAATCTTTTTCCTAAAATTTTCTTTTAACATTTTTAGCTTAGAAAATTATTTTTTATATTTTTAGGAGTTTTATTTTAGAATTTCACTATTTAGTCGCGTTTTAGGATTTTAATTCGTACGTTTTAGGTTTTTAGTTGCGTTTTAGGAATTTGTGATTTAGTTGCTTTACTTGATTGCTTGATTACGTGTTTCCTAATTGCTATTTTCATTTCTCATAGCTTATAATCTCATTTGTCTTTTAATCTTTATATTCACTACACGTTTTACGATCCGAATAACGAGATTCCATTTAACCTTCGCACGGACACGACCCGGGTAATTTCTTATTTGTTGAGAAATTGCTTGGATATATACGATACTATTCACGACACATCATTCACCAATTGGGATGGACTCGCCTTCTGCATGATTTACCTCACGTGCTTCCCTCAATCGCAACACATTATCCTGTTATTATATAGATGTGAAAATGAGTGATTATATACTAAATGAAAATGGTATTCACTTTCTAGATCAGAACTTACATTGATTGTTTTTGCCTTCTTATCGATAAAAGTTATCTCGTCATGATTTTTTGTATGGGTACACACAAAAAGTTCAAAAGGATTAGGTAGACGCTTTAGTGTCGTTTCCTGCACACAAAAAATGAAAAAAATTAGAAACTAACAAAAACTTTCGAAATAGATTTACTTAAACAAACAATAACATATTTTAGTATCATAGAACTAAAACTAAGTTTCTTAAGCTTACAAGTTTCTTCGCATATTCACGATATGATACGGACCCTCCAGTATGAGTCGATGGACCATCACCCTTCAGACGATTATGTGAATTTGTTTCTCGTTTCCCCTTGTACTCGGGTGTATCCCAATAGCCTACAAAACCTGCCCATGTGTCTTCACTTATAAATATTGGTTTTATCATTTTACGCCTAATGTCTCTCAAGAAATTTGTATAACGTTCAGAAGCTTTTGATTCCCATG
>LBNU01027539.1:0-15328 GCA_014162995.1 Artemisia annua | reverse complement strand
GCCTCCGACCGCCTCATAATAAAGTGCTGATTCATTCACCAATTGGGATGACTCGCCTTCTGCATGATTTGCCTCACGTGCTTCCCTCAATCGCAACACATTATCCTGTTATTATATAGATGTGAAAATGAGTGATTATATACTAAATGAAAATGGTATTCACTTTCTAGATCAGAACTTACATTGATTGTTTTTGCCTTCTTATCGATAAAAGTTATCTCGTCATGATTTTTTGTATGGGTACACACAAAAAGTTCAAAAGGATTAGGTAGACGCTTTAGTGTCGTTTCCTGCACACAAAAAATGAAAAAAATTAGAAACTAACAAAAACTTTCGAAATAGATTTACTTAAACAAACAATAACATATTTTAGTATCATAGAACTAAAACTAAGTTTCTTAAGCTTACAAGTTTCTTCGCATATTCACGATATGATACGGACCCTCCAGTATGAGTCGATGGACCATCACCCTTCAGACGATTATGTGAATTTGTTTCTCGTTTCCCCTTGTACTCGGGTGTATCCCAATAGCCTACAAAACCTGCCCATGTGTCTTCACTTATAAATATTGGTTTTATCATTTTACGCCTAATGTCTCTCAAGAAATTTGTATAACGTTCAGAAGCTTTTGATTCCCATGTTGTCCTCACTTGTGTTTCCGTTGCAGGCTCCCATACATAATGTTTCTAGATTAATCAAAATCATTAATAACCACATATGTTATATGTACATATCAAATATTTTAAATATCAGATGGTATACCTTAAATTCTTCAAAATAGAAGTTTTTGGTGTCTTGTTGCACCTTTCTCCATGTGAAGGCTCCATCATCAATTCTTTCTTTGAAAATCCTTGTTATTACTCGTGAGCATTGACTTGAATTTTCAAGGCTGTTATAATATAACGAAGATGATAAAATCAGTGTAATCACATGAAAATATGTAATCAACTATTGAAATCATAGACCTTATACTTACAATCCATTGACAACAGTGAGTTGTTTTCTCCCTGTTGTGAGTGACTGATTCTGAGAGCTTTCAACATTTGATTGAGGGCCTGAATTTGTCACAATAACATTTTCACCAGATGTTTCATTGCCATTACCATTGAAAGTTGAATCACCAACAATCTCATCCGTTGTTCTTTCAGGAGCATATGAGAGACCTCTTTTCCTTGTGTTCCCAACATTTCCTCTCGTCATATCACCATTAGAAGTTGAATCATCAAGAATCTCATCCATTGTTCCTTGAGGAGCACGCGAGACACCTACTCTTTTTGTGATCCCTCCCCTTCCTCTAGGCATTGCTATATTCAAAGTTGGATCAGCTGTAGCCGCGACCGCTGTCTACATTCATTTCGAAGGTTTATTGAAAACAGTTTCTCTTAACTTAGGCATAGATATATGACTGTCTACATTACACTTATCGGTAAAGGATCAAATGAAAAGTCTCTAAATTATAAAAAGTATAAAAAGCAATTGTAGCCGTTGATTTCTCATAACCTTAGATCAAGGGTCTATATCTAACTTGTGAAAATTAAAGAGGTCTTGACAGTTATAGGGGTATTTTCGTTATTTGCACAAACAATTCAACTAAATAAAATTTCTTTCTTGGGTTTTATAATTAACTTCATCAGGATATTGATACGCCCCGGGCTTTATGTCATATTATATTTATTTAGGATATGTCTTTGTGTCATATTAGGAAAGTGTCATTGTTTAGATATGTCTTTATGTTTGGCTTGTTTTACAAGCAAGGGTTATTCGGTTATATATACCTAATCATTATTATGAATGAATCAATCAAGTTTTTCAAGTAATTCTCTAGTCTTTCTCTCTCTATTTTCTTACGGAGCTCGCACACGCTAAAAGTGGTGCCCTATCCCGATACAACCTTAACGGGTCGTATCAATTGGTGCTTTCATTGTTCATCGGGGGTACTGTTCATTCGGAGTACTATTCATCAGCGGAAAAAAAATCGAGCTACTATTTATGGCATCAAGGGACAGCGATCGGAATGCAGAATACGCACTATCTAAGTTATTGCAAATGGGTACGGTGTCCGAATATGAGAGTGAGTTTGAGATACTTATAAATCAAGTAACGGGGATCTCTGAATCTTTACTTACATCGTTTTATATCTCCGGACTTAAACTGACGTTACAAATAGAACTGTTGAGGGCAAGGCCTAAAACTTTAGGAGAAGCTTTTTCCTTAGCCCATATAGTCGAGGCTCGTTTTGAAGCAATTGCAGAGAAGGAGAAAGAGCATATAATTGAAAAGAAATCAGATACCATTCACTCATTACAAACTGAATTCGCTTTACCTGAGATTAAAGGGTTCTTAGATGTTGATGAAGATATTGGTGTTGATGAGGTTAGAAGCGCGATAGACGGTGTTTTTGATATTGGTGAGAGTTTGGTTGTTATTCTAGAGTGGTTACAGACCCGCACATCAAGGACATTGCTATTATTGGTAACTTTTGAAAACACGGATGTTGCCATGGGAATGGAGGCTAAAATTCAAAGAAGAACGTGGGATCCTGGAATCAAAATNTTCATTCGGAGTACTATTCATCAGCGGAAAAAAAATCGAGCTACTATTTATGGCATCAAGGGACAGCGATCGGAATGCAGAATACGCACTATCTAAGTTATTGCAAATGGGTACGGTGTCCGAATATGAGAGTGAGTTTGAGATACTTATAAATCAAGTAACGGGGATCTCTGAATCTTTACTTACATCGTTTTATATCTCCGGACTTAAACTGACGTTACAAATAGAACTGTTGAGGGCAAGGCCTAAAACTTTAGGAGAAGCTTTTTCCTTAGCCCATATAGTCGAGGCTCGTTTTGAAGCAATTGCAGAGAAGGAGAAAGAGCATATAATTGAAAAGAAATCAGATACCATTCACTCATTACAAACTGAATTCGCTTTACCTGAGATTAAAGGGTTCTTAGATGTTGATGAAGATATTGGTGTTGATGAGGTTAGAAGCGCGATAGACGGTGTTTTTGATATTGGTGAGAGTTTGGTTGTTATTCTAGAGTGGTTACAGACCCGCACATCAAGGACATTGCTATTATTGGTAACTTTTGAAAACACGGATGTTGCCATGGGAATGGAGGCTAAAATTCAAAGAAGAACGTGGGATCCTGGAATCAAAATTTATTTTGACAACACCTTGAGGACAAGGTGGTTTTTGAAGGAGTGGGGAGTGTTACGCCCATGGTTAGGATATATGTCGTAGTTTATTATATTTAGGATAAGTGTTTGAGTCTTATTAGGATAAGTCTTTGTGTTAGGATAAGTCTTATGTTTATTAGAGTTATCTCATAAACTAGTATTTAAGGTGTCATAATGTTATGAATCAATCAATTAATCAAAGTTTAACATAAACAATCTCTAGTTCTTTTCTTCTAATTTCTGACGGAGCCAGCACACGCTTGAATTGGTGCCCTATCCCGATACAACCTTAACGGGTCGTATCAATTGGTGCTTTCATTGGATCTACAATGTTTACTCATACGGTCAAATCCCAAAACTCTAGACGAAGCTTTTTCATTGACTCGTGCGGCGGAAACACGCTTCGCTAACCTAGATATTTGGGAATTTTTGAGGTCCAATCCTTTAACTTTGGGAGAATACTTCTTCAAAGCTCGTATCACCGAGGTTCGTTTTGAGACAATTGAAAAGGAAGAGAAAGAGCACATCGTTGAAAAGAAAATAGATGTCATTCTACCATTAGAGGGTGAATTTGCTTCACCTAATGATGAAGGGTCATTGAATGCTGATGAGTATATTGGAGTTGAAGAGATTGTGGGTGGTGGCGAAGCGCTTAAGGTTGGCGAGGATGAGTTGAATAGAGTGATATCGACACTTAAGGATGGAGGTGGTGAATTTGATAGTTGTTTGGATGAAATAAATTTGAATTTAAGCGAGGAATTAGCGGACTCTCAATTTGCATATTCTTCGTTTCACCTTGAGGGCAAGGTGATTTTTGAAGGAGTGGGGAGTGTTACGGCATTGGTAGCGGAAGGCGGAAGAATGGTGTTGTTTTATGTCCAAGGTAGTGGAAGGCGGAAGAGGAAAAAAGTGTTGGTTGCGGTAGCGGAAGGCAGGAGAACTACGGGAGTGGAAGATAGGACTAGGATTAGGATTAGGATATGGGATCCCGGAATCAAGAGAAATTTCTCAAGACCACACCTTGAGGACAAGGTGATTTCGAAGGAGTGGGGAATGATACGCCCCGGGCTTTATGTCATATTATATTTATTTAGGATATGTCTTTGTGTCATATTAGGAAAGTGTCATTGTTTAGATATGTCTTTATGTTTGGCTTGTTTTACAAGCAAGGGTTATTCGGTTATATATACCTAATCATTATTATGAATGAATCAATCAAGTTTGTCAAGTAATTATCTAGTCTTTCTCTCTCTATTTTCTTACGGAGCTCGCACACGCTAAAAGTGGTGCCCTATCCCGATACAACCTTAACGGGTCGTATCAGATATCTTCTCCAATCCAATTTCTTACTTATGCCAAATACATTGTCAGTCTTAACATACAATAACCTTATCTAGTTCTTCTTTAAATCATCAATTCACTATATATTATTCACTTCTGAAAGTAGATGAACATACAAAATCGATACAAGAATTATTGCAAATCTATTATTACAATGGTCGATGATGATAAGATTGATGAATCGGTATGCTGGTAAAAGAGCTCGAATTTCACATCAATTTCTCAAACAAGTTTTTCATCTATTTCTCAAACAAGTGAATAATTGATTAGAATGCCTATTAGGTGTTTGATGAAATCTTTCAATTTAGTATTTTCTGATTCTAGACTTTAAAGTTGTTATCACATACAATTGTATTCTAATAATTTATAAAAAGTTTTAATCTTTAATCATATAAAACTTTATGAATACTATGTGCAAAAACTGCATAGTAGGTGTTCGATGAAATGCTTGAATTGATTTTATTGTACTTTTCTCCTTCAAAGATGTTCATCATAAAAGATTTTGTTGTGAAAAAAGTTGAAACCTTGGTCCTCCAAATATTTAACTATGATAATTTTAAACTGGTTGTGAGTAATTTGAAACCAGTTGTGTTTGGGAATTTTTTTATTTCTTTCTGACATGGGTTTTGATTTAATATAAACAAGGTGTTGTGGCGGGTGGTTTTCGTATGTGTTTTACGGTAGGCCTTAACTGATAGTATATATTTTGTTGACAAAATAGCTAGATATTTTTGTTTCATCAGTTATCGACTTTTAGCTAATGTTATCATAGGTTCATCAGTTTGTTTATTTTAGCGATTATGTTATCATAGGTTCATCAGTTAGTTTATTTGTGTTATCATAGGTTATAGGTTCAACAGTTCGTTTATACCTTTTTAGTTTATTTGTGTGATAGGTTTAATGATTTGTTGTTGAAATGCGATAGGTTTAATGATGCATACCAACTTCTCGACAAAAGGCTTCAACTGGATTATGAGGTCTTAGCTAATGAAATGATGTTACATGTCGTTTTTTCGGTTTTGTTGATGCGATGGATGAGCAGTGGATGTTTGATAATTATAGTGATGAGACGTGCTTTGATAATGTTCATCAGTTCACGAGTTAGTTTTGGTCATCAGTTAATCTTGTTCATTAGTTATTTTTGATAATGTTCATCAGTTCTAGTTAGTATTGTTCATCAGTTCATCAATTTTCTAATAAAAACACAATGTTTATCGGTTCATCAGTTATTTTGATATATTTTTTATAACGTTCATCAGTTATTTTTTATATTGTTCATCAATTATTTTTGATATTGTTCATCAGTTACTTTTGATAACGTTCATTAGTTATTTTTTATAATGTTCAGCAATTTTCGAAAAAATAACGTTTATCAGTTATTTTTTATATTGTTCATCAGTTATTTTATATAATATTCAGTAGTTTTCGAAAAAAAAAATAACGTTCATCAGTATTTTTGATATTATTCATCAGCTATTTTTTATAACGTTCATCAGTTATTTTTTTTTAACTTTCATCAGTTATTGTTCATCTTTAACTTGCGATATCTCACTCATATCATATCGGATTTGGGTGATTCAAACTTCAGGGTAAAGAATGGCAAAAAAGCTACAACTTTAATGTATTAAGTTTTGCAAAATTTGACCTTTAAACTAGACAAAATTTGAGCCAAAAATGCCAAAAATTTCAAGAAAAATCAACACCCACTAAAAAAGTTGAAAAAAAATTATGATTCATATACCATAATATATACCAAATTAAAGAGAATTAAATTTAAAAATTATGGTGAAATCGGTTTTACATAAAAGTTTGTTGTTTGAAAGTTATTTACGTTTGAAGTTTGGGGTGGAATTAAAAAATAAGTTAAAAGGACCAAAATGCCCCTAACCGAATTTAATAAGAAAAAAAAGAGGGAGTGAGTAGTGGACACTTGTCACATTGTAAGTGACTTTCTAGCCCTTTTAATTTTCTTTACTTTCTAAAGGATCGCATCTCAGATGTATCTCGCTTTGCGAGATTGCATATTATTGTAGTTGTTATAATTAACATTCATTTGTGTGTTACGGGTTAATTAATTTTGGATACATATACTCTTTAGTTTTTCTTCTCATCTTTATATCAGTTGTATTATCAGGATGCTTCATTTAATCTTATTTTTGCTAACCCTTTTAGTAATATTTTTTGTTATGCTTATGCTTTATGGTTAAAATAAATAAATATTTACTTTAGTATTATATAGTTTTAAAATTTTCACTAACTATATTCTTTACCAATCACATGCCATTTTTACTCGCTAAAGTTTTAAAAATGGACTGATCGGTTAAGAATATGGTTAGTGGAAATTTTAAAGAATATGTTATAAATGGTAACAAAAATAAACATTTACTCACTAACAAAAGTGGTATTGAATGGTTTAGAATATGATTAGTAGAAATTCTAAAACCTTGTGATAGTGTATCATTATTAGTGGCCTACTCCACTAATTATACGCTCGAATCAAACTCAAACAACAGTTCGTGAGTCAATCATGAAAAGAACTGCATAAACCCAGGCCGAGCAAGGCCTGGTAGCGATTATCAGGCTGCATAGTACATGCACAAAGAGATAACTGTTTCAAATGTTAACGGTTAAGACTTACGAGTTTGACATAGCACAGTGGGGAACACACGAGCAACTAAATAGGAGAGCATAGCAGTCTCCTGTACGAGCTAGCTGTCCTCCTTGTCTACTCTCGGACGATCAACACATGGCTCTCTAGTAGCCGTTGATTATGCCCAAAAGGTTTATCTCAAAACCCTACGCCTCTTTATAAAAGGAGAGTAACACACACACTTCACAAGTTTCACACACTTGGCCAAATAATACTACCTCACAACAGTAAAGTATGGTCTTTGTTTAAGTGTTACCTGAGCTTCTTGATCCTTATCAATCTCATCGGTTCTTTACCATTCAACACGAGAAACCAAACAACAAAACCATTCCAATACCATCTCTAAACCGATTTACATACCATACAAAATAGCCGCAAATTTCTCGAAAATTTTCACCTATTTTCACTCATTTCTCACTCAAAATCCATAAATTTTTTCCTTCTTTCACAAATTTCTTAATCAAACATGTCTGGTGAACAACCCCCTCAAATTTCAGGCATAACCAACGACCACCTCGAGCCCACCCAGGTGGACGACCTCACTCACAGAGGAGGGTCAACAAATACTCGAAAATGAGGAACACCGGTGAGTGAGAAGCCTCACTAGAAGATCCTAAGGAGCCATGTCAATCTGCATACAACTCTCTTTCTAGAGAGACTCACACGGTCCCATTATGAACTTCAAATTCTTAGACCAAGTCCTTAAGTCAGACTTGCTCAAAATATATAAATGGATTTATGTTTTAAATGTATTTTTATTGGTATACTTTTCATCTAGTATTATATAATACGAAAAAAAAATAGGTCAAAGTCGAAAAAAAAATGACTTTAAAAAGTCAAAATGAACTTATATTTTGAGACGGTGGGAGTATATTTTAAAATAATTACTATGTAACTCATTTTGTTTTGACTAAAAAAGTTTATAATGTATTAGTTATGATGTTATCAATATTATTTTAATGCTATGATATAATATATCCTAGCAGGGACGGAACTTGAACACCGTTGGTGGGGGGTGCCAACTTGAAAAATATTTATTTTAGGGGGGCCAATATACACTATGCTGGAATTTTTGTATTTAACTAAAACCATATATAAAAGGGTATAAAATATATATAAAAATTTTGGGGGGGCAACAGCCCCCTTCGGTCCCTTCTAAGTTCCGTCCATGTATCCTAGAAGTAATATGTAAAACTTGTCTTATTATGAAAATGTCAGATATATATAGGAAAAGAAGATAAAATAAGGGTGTAAATTAAAATATATGGAAGCGAAAATTACCTAGATGCCCATCTGCTACTTGTTTGATAAACAAAGAACTACATTTTTGAAAACTTTCATATTACCCACCCATTCCGTAACCTAGGATGGGTGAGTCACGCAATGCACTTGTCACTACCAAAAGCTTCCATGTGCCCTTTATTTTTTCTTATTTGCCGACCAAAAGTGAGCTGGTCTCACCCTTGTCCCCTTCATTGTTACCCCGAATGGGCCCATACTTTGCCATGTTACGCGTAATTAAATATGCGCAATGTCACGTATTATACTATATATCATTTGTGGAGGACGCGAATTCCCAGTTTTGAATAAAATAGTATATACTACCTCCGTCCCATATTTATTGTCCATCTTTCCTTTTTCGGTTGTCCCAAATTAATTGTCCACTTCCATAAATAGATAGGGACTATAAATCAAGTTTACCATATTACCCCCATTTGTGGTTATTATTACAAACTTTAAAGTAGTTGGAAATTAATTGGTTAAGGGTAAAACTGTCTTTGTGTTGGAAAATTTAGTGCACTTGAGGGATGAGTTCACACCTGGTAATGGGTTTGGAGATACGGAGTGTACACCCATTTGGTCCATGAACACCCTGACTCAATTGTGGTTATACTAGTAGACTCTACTTCTAGACTCTGCTGCTAGACTCTACTGCTCTGCTGCTAGACTCTACTTCTAGACTCTGCTGCTAGACTCTACTGCTCTGCTGCTAGACTCTACTGCTGACTTTGCTGCTGACTCTACTTCTGATTCAAAGTACTGCTGATTCAAAGTGCTGCTCGTTTTAACCACTGAATCCTATTATTATGGAAAGTATTATGATATAATTAATGGGCCGTTAATTATACATAATTCCATGGGCTAGGGTTTGAGTATTCTCTATTATAAATAGAGGTCATAACACATCTGCATGGTAACGAAAAAAACATAAACCCTAAACACTTGAATACGTTTCTGTTCTTGATTTGTGCCTAAAACAAGAACATCACTTGGTCTTATCCCATAGAGATATTCGTGTAACCCAGGCATAGGGTCGAATAGTTTCTATTGGAAAGTGATACCACGATTTCAAGTGAATATCCGGTACTCATTGATTATCTTAACCCTAATCTGAAAACACAGAAACACCACAAAACAACAACAATCAATAGAAACTATTAGTGATAATCAATGGCTGCTGTCATGAGACATATGGCTGCTAACTTTTCCAAGCTGGAAAAGTTTGAAGGTGTTGATTTTAGAAGATGGCAGAAGAAGATGCAGTTCCTGCTGACAAGCATGAATGTAGTGTATGTTCTCACTTCTGATATTCCTGAAGATCATGGGGATAATGCTACCATGGAACAAATGAGAGCAAGAAGCAAGTGGGAGAATGATGACTATGTTTGCAGAGGTTTAATCCTCAATGGTATGTCTGATTCTCTTTTTGATATTTATCAGAATGTTGAATCTTCTAAAGAACTATGGGATTCCTTGGAAGCCAAGTATATGGCTGAGGATGCATCAAGTAAGAAGTTCCTTGTAAGTAATTTTAACAATTACAAAATGGTTGATTCTAGACCTGTCATGGAACAATACAATGAACTTCTTAGTATACTTGGTCGATTCACACAACACAAGATGAACATGGATGAGGCTATTTCAGTCTCTTGTATCATCGATAAACTACCTCCTTCTTGGAAAGATTTCAAGCATATGCTTAAGCATAAGAAGGAGGAGTTAACTCTTGTTGAGTTGGGCAGTCACTTGCGCATTGAGGAATCACTCAAAGCACAAGACATTGACAAGCCAAAGAGTAGCAATGCTACTGGTCCATCAGTTGTCAATATGGTGGAGCATAACAACTCCTCCAGGAACAATGACAACAAGGGCAAGCGTAAGCATCATGATAACACCAAAGATGATCTTAACAAGAAACCAAAAGTGACTTGTTGGAAGTGTGGGAAACCTGGACACTTCAGGAAAGATTGCAAGGGTGGTAAAGTTGGAAACAAATCCAATGGATCAGGCACAAGTGGAGGGAATGGTAACACCAATTCTCTGAAAGGTCAGAATATATTTAATAAGTCTTTTGAGATTTATTATGTTACATATATATCTGAAATTTACTTTGTGCAGGATGATGATGTTGCTTGGTGGGTTGACTCTGGAGCTACAATTCATGTGTGTAAAGATAGAAGCTGGTTCAAGACTTATGAGTCAATGAATGATGGTTCTATTCTTCATATGGGAAACGAGTCAACTGCCCTGGTGCATGGAAAAGGATGTGTGGATTTGAAGTTTAGTTCTGGAAAGATTGTTTCTTTGTTTAATGTTTTACATGTTCCTGATGTTAGAAAGAATTTGGTTTCTAGTAGTGTTTTGAATAATTGTGGTTATAAACAAGTAATTGAATCTGATAAGTATGTTTTGTCTAAACATGGTGTGTTTATTGGTTTTGGCTATTTGTGTAATCAAATGTTCAGGCTTAATATTGTGCATGATAATGTTAATTCTGCTTTTATGTCAACCACTAAATTGAATGATTCAAACTTATGGCATGCTAGACTTGGCCATGTACACTTTAAAAGAATGCAAGATATGTCTAAGGATGGATTAATTCCAGCCTTTGATATGGACACTAAAAAGTGTAAAACTTGTATGATGAACAAAATAACTAAGAAACCTTTTCAAAGTGTAAAACGTGAAACTAAAGTGTTGGAACTGATTCATAGTGATCTATGTGATTTGCATGCTACTCCCTCTTTGGGGAATAAGAAATACTTTGTGACTTTTATTGATGATGCTTCTAGGTTTTGTTATGTTTATTTGTTACATACTAAGGATGAAGCATTAGATAAATTTAAAGTATTTAAAACTGAAGTTGAATTGCAACAAGGGTCTCTAATCAAAAGATTTAGGACTGATAGGGGAGGTGAGTACATGGATACTCTGTATTTTCAGTCTGTTGGTATAATCCATGAAACGACTGCTCCCTATACTCCTCAGCAAAATGGTATTTCTGAAAGGAAAAACAGGGTGCTGAAGGAGATGGTTAATTCCATGTTGTCCTATTCAGGGCTGAGTCAAGGGTTCTGGGGTGAAGCTATGTTAACAGCTTGCTATTTATTAAATAGGGTTCCCAACAAAAGGAACAAGGTTACCCCTTATGAACTCTGGACTAAAAGAAAACCCAACCTGAACTTTCTCAGGATTTGGGGTTGTAGGGCTGTTGTAAGACTCCCTGATCCAAAGCAGAAAACTTTGGGTGAAAGAGGCATTGAATGCATCTTTGTTGGATATGCTGAGCATTCCAAGGCATATAGGTTCTATGTCATTGAACCTAATGAATCTGTTTCAATTAACTCTATAATTGAATCAAGGGATGCACTCTTTGATGAGAATAGATTTTCATCTATCCCTAGACCAAGTCAAAGGATTCCAAATGGAACCAATGACAATGGTGCTTCAGAAGAACCTGATGTGGTTTCTGCTGAGGTTCCTGCTGAGGTTGTGGAACAACAACCTGAACCTGAGCTCAGAAGGAGCAATAGGGTGAGGACTCCAAAGTCATTTGGACCTGAGTTTCAATTATACTTAATTGAAGGTACAAGGAGTGAGGTCTCTGACCAATACTCATATTGCTTCATTATTGAGGATGATCCCAAAACATTTGAAGAAGCAATGAAGTCCCAGGATGTTGCTTTCTGGAAAGAAGCAGTTAATGATGAGATGGATTCCATCATGGGCAATAACACTTATGTGTTGACTGATCTACCACCTGGTTGCACACCTCTAGGTTGCAAATGGATTTTCAAAAAGAAAATGAAGGTAGATGGAACTGTTGAAAAGTTCAAGGCAAGACTAGTTATTCAGGGCTTTAAACAAAAGTCAGGAATAGACTATTTTGATACTTATGCCCCTGTGGCTCGTATCAGTACCATAAGATTGCTAATTGCTTTGGCATCAATTCACAATCTGATTATTCATCAGATGGATGTGAAGACAGCTTTCTTGAATGGTGATTTAGATGAGGAAGTTTACATGAAACAACCTCAGGGCTTCATCATGCCTGGCAATGAAAACAAGGTGTGTAAACTGATTAAGTCTCTTTATGGACTAAAACAGGCACCTAAGCAATGGCATCAAAAATTTGATGAAGTGGTTTTGTCTAGTGGTTATTCACTTAACCAGGCTGACAAATGTGTATATAGCAAATTTGATGAATCTGGTAAAGGAGTCATCATTTGTCTATATGTTGATGACATGTTGATCTTTGGCACTGACCAAAATCAAGTTGATCTTACAAAAGAATTTTTGTCATCAAAGTTCTCCATGAAGGATATGGGGGAGGCAGATGTTATCCTTGGTATTAGGATTAAACATGAAAGTAACAAGATTTCTATCTCACAGTCTCATTACATTGAGAAGGTGTTAAAGAAATTTAATTACTTTGATTGTACTCCAGTGAGTACTCCTATGGATACAAGTGAGAAGCTAATGCCTAATACTGGCAAAGCTGTATCTCAACTTGAGTATTCTAGGGTAATTGGCTGCTTGATGTATGCCATGACTTGTACTAGGCCTGATATTGCTTTTGCAGTGGGTAAACTGAGCAGGTATACTAGTAATCCTAGTGCTCATCACTGGCAAGCAATTCAGAGGGTCTTTAAGTATTTGAAAAGAACTATGGATTATAGTCTTTCATATACTGGTTATCCTTCAGTGTTGGAAGGATACACTGATGCAAGTTGGATCAGTAACACTGAAGATAATTCATCTACCAGTGGCTGGGTATTCCTACTTGGTGGAGGTGCAATTTCTTGGGCATCCAAGAAACAAACTTGCATTACCAGTTCAACCATGGAATCTGAATTTGTGGCTTTAGCTGCTGCTGGTAAAGAAGCTGAATGGTTGAGAAACCTGCTTCTTGAGATTCCATTGTGGCCTAAACCTATAGCACCTATTTCTATCCGTTGTGATAGTGCTGCTACATTGGCAAAGGCTTATAGCCAGATGTACAATGGGAAGTCTAGACACTTAGGTGTCAGGCATAGCATGATTCGTGAGCTCATCATGAATGGGGTGGTATCTATAGAGTTTGTTAGATCTCAACAAAACTTAGCTGATCACTTGACGAAGGGTTTGGCTAGAGACTTGGTTTTAAAGTCTGCTACAGGGATGGGTTTAAGTCCTACTTAGTCACTGAATGCAAAGATACCCAACTCCCTTCTAAGGAAACTTGGAAGCTGAGTTCAATGTGGAAAGCTGAACATTTTGTGGACTGAAGCACATGTTTTATATTACATCCCAAGGTTGTGCTTGTTACCTGCTGGAAAGGAGGATGAAGTCTTCACTTCTTAATGGTTATTTTCTTTGACAAAGTGCTGAGCAGGAGCATGATTAAAAGATGAACCACCTATGTAAATGTTGAAGTTTTGCCGCTTCAGGAAGCTTTGGACTTTTAGCTTTTACAACATTTATGAATTGGATATGGACACATGGCTTGTAATAGTGTCAGGAGTATTTAAGTGTTTGAAAACTTGTGTGTATTTATCTTCAGGTATTCAAATGGGTTGAAGGGTTCAATTCTTAGAACACCCTGATTCTCGAATATTTGAACGTATATGTACTAATGTGGAAATTCAATCCTCAGGATATTTTCATTTATGCACTTGTTTTGTTTATTGTTTATTATTTCATGCAAAGGAAGTGAACTAAATTTGGGGAGGATTGTTGGAAAATTTAGTGCACTTGAGGGATGAGTTCACACCTGGTAATGGGTTTGGAGGTACAGAGTGTACACCCATTTGGTCCATGAACACCCTGACTCAATTGTGGTTATACTAGTAGACTCTACTTCTAGACTCTGCTGCTAGACTCTACTGCTCTGCTGCTAGACTCTACTTCTAGACTCTGCTGCTAGACTCTACTTCTCTGCTGCTAGACTCTACTGCTGACTCTGCTGCTGACTCTACTTCTGATTCAAAGTACTGCTGATTCAAAGTGCTGCTCGTTTTAACCACTGAATCCTATTATTATGGAAAGTATTATGATATAATTAATGGGCCGTTAATTATACATAATTCCATGGGCTAGGGTTTGAGTATTCTCTATTATAAATAGAGGTCATAACACATCTGCATGGTAACGAAAAAAACATAAACCCTAAACACTTGAATACGTTTCTGTTCTTGATTTGTGCCTAAAACAAAAACATCACTTGGTCTTATCCCATAGAGATATTCGTGTAACCCAGGCATAGGGTCGAATAGTTTCTATTGGAAAGTGATACCACGATTTCAAGTGAATATCCGGTACTCATTGATTATCTTAACCCTAATCTGAAAACACAGAAACACCACAAAACAACAACACTTTGTGCAAAAAGTAAGAGAGAGAAAGCTGTAAAGTTGATGCTTTTCTAAAACTGTGTGTTTTTTGTCTGTGGACAATAATTTTGGGACGGAGGTAGTAACAGTTTTTAATATAATACTATTTCACAGTACTATTCCACACATTCTATTAGAAAGCTACTCCGTATTTGCCTATTTCCATTGTCGGTTATAATATACTTCGTATTAGTTAATTATAATAGTATTTCCAAGAGGATTTTGCCGACTTATATGACATTTATCCACACACATAAAGTAAATCAATCCACCGCCCTTCATGCTTCCAGATCTCGCTTAGGATCTTTGATATGAGGATGCAAAAGTTGGTATTGAAAAAAAGGATTTCGGATTCTCATGTTTTTATTTAGGCCAACGGAAAATTGTTATTGTTTTCGATGTTAGAATTTTGCAGGTGATTTATGGATCGACTCGACTCGAGTGGTTACTAACAAACATAAAACTGAAGAAGTTTGTAAGATTTATTCTTTTTCTCTAAAA
>LBNU01027538.1:26174-46783 GCA_014162995.1 Artemisia annua | reverse complement strand
CTTCTCCCCCTCAAAAATAGCATATCAAATGCTGTTTTTGTAAACGTTTTGATTAAAATATGCCTTTTTGAGTCTTATGAGGAGAAATCAACAAGACTTTAAGATTTAAGAACGATGTTTGAAATCAAGTACTCCCCCTCAACAAGTGATCACTTATTGAGGTGTAATACTTATCTTTTGAGCGGAATTGAGAAAATACTGAAAGGTTTGATAAATTCTACTCAAAAGTAAGAAGCTTTCGCTCCTTATATGAGGATTGTGGCACTGATGCGTACCACAGGGTCCTTTAAGTACAAAGTGCGGGTTGTACACTGTTATGTGTGCACAAGCCGTTGTTTTAATACAAAATTTTGTTTTCTTTTAACAAAATACTCCCCCTCAAATAATGAAGTTTATTCGAGAGATAGTCTTCTGGAGCAGAATTTTGAATCGTATTTAAAAAATACTTTTTGAAAATTCTCGTGATGATTCCGCTCAAGGTTTTAAAAAACAGAATCAAGTATTATGCAACAAAGAATGCTTGAATATCAGATTAGACAACAACCTCGAGGACTGAAAACCTTTGTTTACTGAAATTTGAAATCCATTTGTAGGCTGTGTCAATCCGATTAAAAGATGTTGAATTCCATCGAGGACTGAAAACCTTTGTTTCATTTTGAAATACCACTCGTGGAATTAATGGAATTTTAAAACTCTTTTTATGCTGAAAGTTGTTTGAGAAACCGGTGTTTCTCTTTGAGTTTTAAAATCAAAAGAAGAAGAATTCCATCTAGAGTTGAACCTCATGGGTTCTTTTTGAAGATTTAAGATGAATGGAAACCTTCCAGTAATTTGGTTGTTCAGAGTCATTATTTTATTGCAGTTAAAGCATTCCAGTTATTAAAAGTTTGAAAGGTTTTGAACGACATTGCTTTGGTTTCCACACTTGCTTTACCGATGTAAAACGAGAGTGTAGAGTTTGAAAAACTTGTTTCTCATAAGTTGAATCCATTTCCAAGTTTAGCCTTTTAACACATTGAGCCCTTTAACCTCAAAATATGTTCCATAAGAAACATTTTGACAATTGCTGAAATTTTGACTTTCAATGGGATGACATGTACTTGCACACTGAGAAATGTATCAGGCACAAACAAGTATACAGATGAATCAAAAACTCATTCTAAATCTTTCTAAGTGCTCAGTATTCTCAAATTATCACACAAGATCACAGATTAATTCATTCTCTCACTCGAAATTCTCTAATTATTATCATGGTTTGGGGTTATGATATGAGACTTAGGCACACATGTTAGCATCATGATGCAAGAATATTGAACAATCAAACGCCCTAGTAGTAGCAGCAAAGATATCAACATCTTAAACCCTACATCACATGATTTCAAACCTATGTTGTTTCTAATCGAGCAAACACACCAATCGAGCATTCTTTACTGTCCTCTAAAGCTATATGAAATAATTAATTAGACTAAACACATAAAAATGCCCCAATCGATAATTACATAAACCCTAGTTTCTGATTATGCCTTTTTGACCGTTGAAAACATTTGAAACATTTTAGGGAACAATTAGACAACAACAATGAAGAAACAATAAACACATAATTGTGGAAAAAAAATCGAAGAGAAAAAATCGTTAGTCTGATTCGTTGAGGTTCTTAATTATGTGTGAAACTTTTGAGAACATTTGTGGAAACATTGATTAAAGCCCGTTTTATTTTCCATGCAATGACCTTTTACCTAAGTTTAAGACTTTTTGTGAACTTTGTCGAAAAATTAATAGCTTTTCCTTTTGAAGTCTAAACATGGTTAATGTTGGGATCACTGCAGAAAAATTTCTTTTCTCCCCCTCGAATTAGCATTTACTTTGTGAAGACTTTTTTTGCACATTTTAATTCGAGAGATCATAGAACTTTTGAAAATGAATTTTTAATCTGAATGATGAAGAAACAATTTTTCTTGAAGAATTATGATAAGGTGTGCAAACTTCATGATTTTGTGAAAAATTTTCTCCCCCTCAAAATTTTGAAATTCACTATAAAATGCAATTCTAAGGTCACTAGAAAAATTTGAGATTTAATAATTTTGACGCCAAAATTTCACCGAAAAAATTTGAATTTTGACCTAAAAATTTGAATTTTTGGGCAAAATTTTCACCGTTATACCAAAATTTGAATTTCGCGTAAAAATTGAACGTTTAGTCTCTCCTAAAAAATAAATTTTACTCAAATTTTCACGCCATTTTTTTTTTTTTAAGAGAAAGAAGATCTTAGAAAGAAACTTGTGTAAAAGATGGATCTTGTAGAAGGTATAGATGTTAAGCCAATTCTTGAAAACTATCCCAAGTGTGTTCTCGAAACTTTGTATGTTGAATATCTCGAAAGTCAGTCAAAGTCCAAAGATCTCGAAAGTTCTGTGTGTTCTCGAAAAGAAATCCAAGTTCTTGAAAGTTATTAAAGGTCTCGAAAAATTAGGTTTTCGAAAAAATTGCAAGTTATCGAGATCTTAGAGATTAGGGAGATCAGCAAAGTTCTTGAAAGAGTGTGAAAGGATTTCGAAAATTACCAAAGATTTCGAAAACAGAATATGATTTCGAAAAATTTGTAAAGTTCTCGAAAGTTTCACTATTTCAAAAAATTATACCAAAATTTTCGAGATTATACAAGCTCGAAAATATCCAACGAGTCGAAGTGTTTTCTTTCTTATACAAGAGAGAAAAGAACTGAGTAAGCAACGGAAACACCTTTGGAGCAAAGTTCAAAGTTCTCGAAAGTTTGGGGTTTAAGGTTCTCGATAATGGGCAGATTTTTGTTTTTGTTAAAAGCAATCCAAAAACACGTTTTTAATCCAAGATTCTTGTACAACTAACCTTAAAATGATGAAATCTTAAGGAAAGTTGCAAACTTGACAAATTTTTCAAAAATTTAAAAATTCTCGAAAAATAGTACAAATTTCAAATCTTTGAGTTTTTGAGAAAAAGTTTGAAACTTTTTGTTTGTAATGATTTGTAGCACAAGTTTGTAAACAAATATGTGATAGAAACCACGAAACAAACAAAAAAGAACAAAATTTCCCAAAAAATACGAGACTAAAAATGGTTTTTGGTTCGAAATAAACAAAAAACAATCTTCCACACCTTTTTCTAGCGAATGATACCACTTGTTAGGTCACCATATTGTAAACACAAGTATAGAAATAAGATGAGAAATAGAGTTTGGTTGATTAGATCAATATGAAAGGTAAAAGTGCAAGAGTTTCTTTATGATATTGAAATAACCAGCAAGTTACATGATAACATATGAGTCCTATTTATAGGTGAGGAGTAGGGCAACACTCCTCTCCTCCCTATCTTTCTTAATTCGTGGGCTTTAGGCCCATTGGACGTGTTTTAGACTCTAAATGATTACATGAATAACTTAAGTAAACTAGCAACCTATTACATGTTCTGAAATAACCGAGACTTAATAAACGTTGATAAACTTAGGTCCTAACAATATCGATAAGTACTTGAACTTATATTCTCAATGAAGTTCCCGCCCATGCATTCAAAGATTATGGTTGAAATACAAAATTAAGTTTCTCGCCCATGCATTCCAATGCATGTTGATTTACCTTGATGCAAAACACTCATCTTATTTGCATCAAGATGATTAGTGAAAGATTTAATTGTGGGTTAGTATGGATTGTCAAGATTGAATACCTGCATTTAAGTTCTTGAAAAATAAATCATAATTTGTATGATTTCAAATATCCTAAACAAACATTCCCTTACATTCTCTTACACATTCTTTTACTTCTTGTCCCCTACACCACAACAGAATATTCTACACATTTCTTATGTCTCTTGCATTCCTTAAAATGCCACTATACACTCTTCTTCTTCCTCACAATAAACTAATAACAACCTTTAGTCTCCAAGCTTCATCTTCTTCACCACATTCTACACATGTGATTCTTGGATTGTACACATCACTCTCTTTCACACCTATTATCCTACTTCTTCCTCACACACTCTTAACATTTAAATTTTAGTTTGAAATCACTCTCTCACACACAAACCCACACCAAAATATACACCGCACACACAATCACACACAACTCTTCTAATTTGAATTTGAATTTGAATTCAAATACACCTCCCCTGTACAACCTCCATACAACTCATCTCTTACACATCCTCTTACACACCCTACAATCTATTTTCCTCAATACAATTTTCTCTTACAATCACTAACTAATTTGGATTTGAATTTCAAATTACAACTCTTAGACAACTCATTTCTTACACACTCACTCACATACTCTAACCCTTCATCTCCAAGTTTGAGTTTGCCAACTCATTTCACTCACACACTCTTACACATCTATGACACAAATCTCTTACACATTCAACCCTCTCATATCATACAACTCACTCTCTAACAACTAGTTTTTGAATTTGAATTTTGAAATTTAAATTTGGGAGGCAATGTAATAACCAGCCCTTGGGGAGCATACAAAGTTATTACCCAACAAAGAATGTCCAATGGTTCTTCTATTTCTTTCTGAAATTGGACTAAAACCCCTAACTATCTAGTTATAACTTCACAAATGTTTTTATACACCAAAACCTTGGCTAAATGAGTTGGTTGACCCTACCCCACTTTGAGTGTTGTAATGTTATTAGAAAAGTTAATGGTGAAGTGCAATTGGGGGGTTTAAAAGAGTCGGGTGTAAATAAACAAAAACGACAAAATTCTCGGGAGAGCACTCGACACGCTGGGATTTTGTGGGTTTTAATTATAAATACCCAACTTTTGTCTTTTACATCTCACCTCTTGCCAATCATTCTTTTTCTTTAATTTCATTCTTCTCGGACCCTCTAAGTCTACTATCTTATTGTGTTTTAACTTCTCATCTAATCATTAATTGAAAGAACACTTCTTACACAAGAGAGATTCACAAGAACCTAATCAACTCTTGTAAATTATGTCGAGGGTCTTATTGTCTATACCCTTTCTACTAGAATCGAGTCTCTAGGTTAGGTTATGATTGTTTCAAACAAACAAACACTTATAAATCATTTAAAGTCTTATCCGGGTTGTGGATAAGCAAGGGTGTAACAAGTCTTGTATCTTGGTGATCAAGCCTAGATTAGGGAGGGTCTAGTTGGGGTTTGATACTTCTAGTAGGGAAGTCTTTGTGGTCTTCGTGGAAAGTCGAATCATGAGATTCTTGTGGGTGGTTTCCGAGGGTGGAATATCGTTAGAGTACCCTTCTTAGTGAGCGCTGATCTTAGTTCATATCGGTGGAGTGATGTTGTAACGGTTTGTAGTCCACTGTAAGGATTATACTTAGTAATAGTATCGATGTCGTGGATTCACAACTAGACGTACGGATGGTATAAACCCCCAATCCTGAACCAATATATATCGTGGTGTCTATCTCTCTTTACTCTTTCTTTATTGTGATTGTGATTGTTGTTGTGTATAACTGTAACACCCCAACCCGAGAAGGGCTAAAGTGTAACATTATGGAGTCAAATCAGAACACAAGTGAAATGGAGATACATTTATAATACAAAGTATACAAAGGTTACAAGGAAAAACTAAACAAAATACAAAAGAGAACCAACGATGAACTAAGCCCAAGTACAAAATACTAAGCCCAACATCAAAAACTTCTAATCATCTCTAAGTCCAGCCAGTAGTTAAATCAGGGTGAAGTCTTCTAAGCCCAAAATAAAAATCTCTCGTCCATAAGCCCAGCTTCCTACTAAACCTGCCGCATGAGAAAAGAAATGCGGCTGAGCTTACAAAGCTCAGTGAACAGATATATAGATATTGCAAAACAAAAGCAGAGAAACGATACGAAGGGAATACAATAAATAAAGTCAAGAGCATTATGAAGTACAAAGTAAAGGAGTAGGATAAAAGGGCAAGGTATAAAATGAGTGTAGGTGTCAGTAATTTACCCCCAGGCCAAACAATATACAATCCAATCCAATAGTAACCCAATATAGAGTGATCAACTCCCAATATGTGAGGGGTTGCAATGCACGCATACCCAGTCACCAAACAATGTAATATATATCCATGTAGTCAATATAGTAGTCTCAATCAATCAATCAATCAATCAATCAAATCTAGGATGCATCCATACGCCCCTGCAGGCCAATCATAAGCATAGCAGTAGTCGATAACAAATCAGGGACGGTGGGGGACATCTCTCCAGCCCCACTAGAGTACATAACATTGGTGCATCAATGCTATGGTTGTGGCTACTCCACAACAAGTAATACCTGGGTAAATACTGAAGGGTCATGTAGTCAAGGTTCAATATCAAAGTGCAATATCAAAG
The DNA here is from genome assembly GCA_014162995.1 of Artemisia annua. Taxonomy (NCBI): domain Eukaryota; kingdom Viridiplantae; phylum Streptophyta; class Magnoliopsida; order Asterales; family Asteraceae; genus Artemisia; species Artemisia annua. The sequence goes on along the minus strand of LBNU01027538.1, from coordinate 40,448 downwards.
GTTCAATATCAAAGGTCCAATATCAAAGGGTCAATATCAANCAAATCTAGGATGCATCCATACGCCCCTGCAGGCCAATCATAAGCATAGCAGTAGTCGATAACAAATCAGGGACGGTGGGGGACATCTCTCCAGCCCCACTAGAGTACATAACATTGGTGCATCAATGCTATGGTTGTGGCTACTCCACAACAAGTAATACCTGGGTAAATACTGAAGGGTCATGTAGTCAAGGTTCAATATCAAAGTGCAATATCAAAGGTTCAATATCAAAGGTCCAATATCAAAGGGTCAATATCAAAGGATCAATATCAAAGGGTCAATATCAAAGGATCAATATCAAAGGGTCAAATATCAAAGGATCAATGTCAAAGGATCTATATCAAAGGATCAATCAAAGATGTAATACCAACGAGTCAAAATGGAGAGGCTAAAGCCAAGGTTCCCAATCCACGAGGTTCACTATTCCAAGTTCCAAAGTCCCATAGTTCATAATCAAAAGGGTCAAATGAGAGTTTAAAACAAAATTTCCATTTAGTAAGTTCCCATCACTTATTTAAAAAGGTTCATAGTACAATCCCATTTTAAAAGGTTTATAACAAGGGTTCATTTAGAAAAGATCTTCCAAAAGATGACATTTATAAAAATGTTCTTTAATAAAGGTTTGCATAAAATGTTCTTTAAAAGCGGTCTTTATGAATTTATAAAAATCCCATAGATAAGTGATCTTAAATCGTATTAAAAGTGCCGTTATAAAATAGTTTCTCCTTTAAATGTTTCCATATAATAATTAAGAAAAGAAATTTCACCCTCCGTTATATTATCCCAAAAGAACATTCAATGTCTCACAAGGGTTTCACCTCCCGTTACAATATCCCAAAGAGTATCCAAAGTCTCACAAAGGTTCAAAGGTTAAGGTCACAAAAGGTTATCGAACGGATCATAAGAGTTCAAACGAATAACACTAGGATCGCAAATACCGGTGAAACACATCAATCATATAACCAAGTACGAAAGATCATAATCAAGATCAAACGTAATCATAATACGATAACAAATCAAAGACAAAGTCAAGAGAGAGGAAGTGTGCACTCTTACTGAAAGAGTACGGAATATCTGTACTTTAGCCGAGTCAAAATAAACCGAGGTCAAACGAAAGGAGAACGGTCATTCCCGCTTCACCGAACCTAGAAGAGAATGGATACGAATCAAGAAGAGTTCACATCATTTAAGTTACCTCTTTTAGTTATCTTTCCATTTTTAGAAACTTTCCATATTTAGCAGCCTTCTATTTTAGGTAACTTTCCATATTTAGTAACTTCCCATTTTAGGTAGTTCAAACATTTTAGAAGACTTTCGATTTTTTGTAAGTTTCCTTATTTAGAAGGTTTCCAAATTTAGAAGTTCTTCGAATTTGCAAGATTAATCATTTATGGTTCTAAATAACATTTAGCCAAGTTCAAGAACTCGAAATAATAAATATTAATAGATTAGTGTTAACTATGACAATTTTAATAGTTTAGGGATTAATATGTCAATATTACAAAGTTTAGGGTCTAAAGCATAAATTAAACAACTCTTATTTTAATCGATTGCAAACACAGTCACTAACACCCTCATAACCACCTACGATATAAATATATGATATATTCAAAACCCATTTTAACTAGCTATACAGATTTTATAACCCCACCTATACAAAACCCAAGTTCATACTTTATGCTCATAATCAGATTTATATAATGCTTCTATATGTCCACACTTAACATTTAAAAGAAATCATAGTCGAACTTATATCGATCCATATTTTCTTGTGTTAAAATTCTGAATTTGACACCATATATTCTCACGTTCACACGACACCCTTTTATCTTTTAAACCGAAATCGAAACAATCCGAAATAACATGCATGAAATCTCTTATATTTATTTTTATTTCGAAACAAAAACGGAACCGAAACAGTACGCATAAAACCTTTATTGTCTCAAATTAAACAAGTCGTGATTCCTTTTTAACCTTTTCATTTTATTAGTTTCGAATTAAAAGTAAATCGTGTCATGTATGCATGCAATTCTCTTCTTATTATCTTAGTTCGTTATTATATTTGTATATCATGTATCTTGGATCGAATACAAAACAGATGGCATCAAGGGTGATATATTAATCAAATCAAATAAACAAGGATCGAATCGATTAGTCTTATAATCATTATTCTATGTGATAACTATTATGATTTCATGCAACGTTTCTACGCTTTCATGTGAGATCGATTATCATTTCATGTGAAAATATAGGTCGTATAACAAGCATGCAGTTTCTAGCCGATCCATTAGTTTATCAGGTGACATGTTTATAGGCGTATAACAAGATCAAAAACGAAAGGACTAAAACTAGGTGATACGAATTACCCTCGAAGCGTGATCGAAAGAAGAGAACGAATGAACCAAAACCCTTACGCCCACAAGCCAAAGTCGAGCCAAAGCAAATCCAACACCCTCGACAAAAAACCCCGATCAGCACACCACCTCGAATCCTCCTCGAACCAGAAACAAACTCGCGAACAGAACTCCTTGTCAGACCAGAAGAATAACCCGCGGTTACACCTTGTTCGAACAGGAAACCACCATAGTCACACCACAGCAACAATAATAACGAACTACAACTCTTCTTGGACTTTGAGAGAAAAATAGATAACCAGGGTCTTTGTGTTTATTCATTGTGTCGTGTGGAATAGAAAAGAAAAAGGAAGGCGGATCATATCAAGAAGAAAAGGAGTGTAGGTTAAGTTTAGGAAACAAAATAAATTTGTGATTGATTGGTAATATTTGATGTCGTGATTAGCGCTAAAGATTAGGTAAAAATCAGTTTTGTTAAGATTGGGATAGGGTATATACGTGATGAAGGATATTCATGGTGTCTTTGTGTTCTTATCCCCTAAGCTTCAACGTATCACCACTCCATATACGTGATGAAGGATATTCATGGTGCCGTGATTAGTGCTAAAGATTAGGTAAAAATCAGTTTTGTTAAGATTGGGATAGGGTATATACGTGATCAAGGATATTCATGGTGTCTTTGTGTTCTTATCCCCTAAGCTTCAACGTATCACCACTCCATATAAAGGAGGGTTTTTTCAAACATGATCTTCCTCAATTTAATTAGGTAAAAACACGTGTCCCTTTTTATTCCCAAAAATCCTTCCACCGTTGATCACTTTTTACTATCTTCCGTTTTCTCTTTTGGGTCAAACACCCTCAAAAACCGGATCTCCCATTTATGTTTCATACATTAATTTCCTCCCTAAAATTGAAATCTCAAACTATTCCTTCGCCTAATTTGATACCCAAAATAAAATGAATACAATTAATCAAACATTAACCCTAAATTGTTTACTCAAAATCCCCAAAAATCCTTACCCTTCTATTAACCCCAAATTGAAATCGTAAAAAACAATCAATCATCATAGCATACTAACCCTAAAATCGAAAGATAAATGAATAAGTATTTGTTCTTTTTGAGATTCGATTTAATCATGGGAACACAATGTTTCAAGTTTCGATTACCGATTAATTATTTTGGCACTGAAAAAATATGGTAATTATAACTATAAAAAATCAATCCTCTCTTAATATGTTTTAATCACGATGAAGAGGAGGTGGTTCACATTAAGGAAAGTCGTGTATCAAAGGAAATTTATCATTTAGTGGAGGTAATTCGTCATTTGATGGAGGTAATTCTCAATTTATTGTTCACTTGAATGAGTATCAAGAATTAGTTATCAGTATTTTTGATTGATTAAGGTTTTCAGTCCGTTTTGTAACATGATTAATTTGGCTTTTATCAAATTTATCGAAATAACTTGAAACCAATTAGGTCTTTTGAACTGGAGTTTATGATTTGCGTTTGGGTTAAACTTCCAAACACTCTCTTAATGGGTTTGAGGCCTATTAATGGTGGTTGTTTTCTTTACTGTTAGAATGAGGAAAGTTGTCACCCCTTTTTATTTTTCTATATGAGCTTTGTTGAAACTTTGTGCCATATCATATACGTCCTAAAGGATTGAAAAGGAATTTAAAGCAATTGAACTTCATTATTAGCAATTTTTGTTAGCAATTGATGTATTGTTAAAAGGTTTGTTATGTTACTATTGTATTACCTAGGAATCATTCAACTATTAGATGCTATTAACTTTTATGACCCGTATATGGTTCGCTATGAACAATATTTGCATAGGGATATTCATTTTTATATTTATATGATTGTAGGAGTTTAATTGGCTTACTTTTTGATTTTTTAAGATGATGGTGAAGCTGAACATGGTGAAGATTGGAGTTGCGACAAAGATTGAGCCACATAATTAGATGATGACATGGAATATGAAAAGGAGTACACAGTAAAATATTTACATGGATCAACACGGCGCGTGAAGTAGATATTGTAAGGATACTTTATGCTCACCGCCTTCTTTAATGCATGATTGTGACTGACATTAAATCAATGTTTAAGATATCACAAGCATACTCAACTTGAAAAGGCAAAAGCATACCACTGCCCTAATCATACGTTTGAAATTATTCAAGCTAAAGACACAGGGAAAGAAAGTCTTGGGGGTCCCCAAAACAAACATTTATTTCGATGGGCGCTTCATATATAAACTCAATTGTATTGGTTTTTATGTTAATAATGTATATCTAGAATAAACAACCTCCCAGATTGACTTATAGTCCTTTATAATAGATAAGAATCCACATAGTTTTACAGATATTGCTTTTGAAGGTATTTGAGCAATATATTGAAAACTTAGTTTAGATTCAAACCATAAACTGTATTAATGGGGATAATAATTTACCACATGTGTATTCACAGTTGCTTTAGTTGTTGCATCTAAGTAGTTTCTTTCTTTTGTAGTTAATATGTTTTTGCGTGCTTTTAAATTTTATGCGACTAACTGCTGAAAAAACCCTTTCAGGCTCATGATCAGAGAACCAACCGTAACTAGAAAGTATGAAAGGAAAAGTTAAGCAATATTTCGTGATTAGTAAAGGTGGCTGGTATGTGTTAATTTACACATACATTTTGACCTAATTTACGGACCAATAAGACCAAAAACTAACCAAATATGCCAAATATATCGTGTTTTTGTGTTTTTGAATGTGTAGGTACGGATATGAAAGAAATGGACAAAAATCACGAGAAAACGACAACACGAGCACGGGATTTGGAAAGAGTAGCAAAAGCCGAGGCCGGGGATGGATTTCTCGATTATTTTTCACATTTGAGCTCAAAATGACAAAACGAGTCCTTGAAGATTCATACATTGGAAAAACTAGCCCTTGGATTAATTTACATTTTCAGTCCCTAAAGTTATAAAACTTTACAATTTAATCCTATCACTAAAATCCTAAATCTATACTAATACTTAAAAATTTGCCAACATCCTTTATAAATAACCCAAGCCCACACACCAAAGCCTTTTACCCTTTACCCTTTCTACACCCTTTATAATGACCCGAGTCCAACCCACACACCTTTTTCTTACCCGGGGGTCAAACCCCCAAATCCTCAGTCAAGATTACAATAAACGATAAAAATCTCTTCACCCCGCCAAACCCACACTTACTGTTTATCTCTCCCACAGAAATTACCCTGACCTCAGCCATTTAACCCGTGCAATTATGATTCCATGGAATATTCCTGACAAGTCCGAGGAGGGAATGACACCCTGGCGATCCTAAGCAATCCTATTGGTGGAAGAGACGTTGCAGCTGATCCAAGGGTCAATGATTAAGCTTATGATAGGGAGATTGATCCAATGGACGAAAGAAGATATCCAGAGACTTCTCAAGTCCCTAGAAAGCTCACCTCTGGCCTATAAAAGCCTCCTCCATTCCACAGACTCGTTTCGTTAGCTTTTAGGTTAAAGTAGGAGTAGGAGTAGGAGTAGTATTAAGTATAGTGTAGTGTAGCTTTTAGAGAATAGCTTTTGGCTTATTGTAAACTCAATAATTCTGTTTCCAAAATATTGTAATCCAGTTTTCATTTTAATGCAATTTTCAGTTTATTTTAATCACTTGTCAAAATTTACTTTCAAATCTTCATTAAGGTTTCTTTGTGGTTCAATTCGATTCATAAGCTCTTACTACTGTTCAGATAAGCTTGTATAAGCTAAAAGTAGTTTCTGTGATAAGCCGATTCAGGGAAGGTTAAGTGATTGTTTTGGTTGGAATAGCCTGTTGATAGACTCACATGAGCATCATAAACATGTTTGAGCAATTATCATTGTAAGTTTCCTTCGTCTAGTATTTTTAGCTTTATAAACTACTTATTTCCTTATCAGCTTATTTCCTGATTTCTCTGCTTATTTCCATGTTAGTTCAGTCCTAGTTAGCATCTTGTTACTATTTGTTGTTCTAAGCTTAGTTTTAATCTTAGTCATTTGCACATTTGCTTAGAAAACCAAAATAAAATCCAAGAATAGTAGAGTAAACTGGTTTAGCTTGTGTAGGTACTTAAATTCTATTGTAGTTTACTTAAGTTCTTATTTCAGAAATGTAAGCCTTTGCACCTTAGAATTCCAGCTTGTTATAGCTCATTTTAGTTACAAAAATCAAAACAGACATTAGTTAAAGGAGTGTTTGGCGTAATAGGGTAATGTAGGATATAAATTGTTTTGACCATTAAATCAGACTAGATTAGTTTTAGTTTAGTGTAATCAGTGTTTTTAAACTTGATTTTAGCATTTTCATTAAGTTTCTAAGTCATTGTATTGATTTCCAAAGTTTCAGTCCTTTGAGCCACCCTTCACAGCTTGCAATTAAATCTAGTGATTTAGGTGTCTTTACTTGTTTTTGTTTGCTCAAAGTAGTTAACTTCACTTGTACATCAGACCTGTGTGCAAGTTAGTTTAGACTTACCTTGTTTCAACCCATTTCACTCAACCAAAACACACCACTGCATCAGCATGCATATCTGATCAATATAGGATCTTCTTGCTCACTAGTTAGCTTTTATAGTAGTTCTAATTGCTTAATTTATGTTTTTAGGTACTCCTTGGTAGCTTATCTTAACTAGTCCTCAGCTTTTAGTGCATAGCTTTTCCATTTATCAGCTTTTGAGAAGCTCCTATAGTCTTCTTTAGTTTATATGCAAATCAAAAAAAGTCAGCATATGCTGACTTATTGCTGTCCAATATATAGTTTTTGTTGCTGAATTTTGCTAAAATTAGAGTTCAATTGGGGTATTTGTGATAGGGCTTTTATAGTTTTTGTGTTATTTGGTTGGTATTTTACATTTTGCCCCATTAAGTTTCCACTATAGAGCTTATTAGACTGCTTATTTAGGCTTACAAGTTAATAGTTTTCATAACTGGTTGCTGATTTTCCTTGATTAATGCATTTGGTTCATTTGGCTTGTGAACTCTGATTACATGTTTGTTTTAAGTTAGTTTGAGTATATTTTACCTTCTCTATCTGTCCTGTGCCTTTTGGTTGTGTTTTATGCTTATTTGCTCATGATTAGTGCTTATTCGACTTGCTTTTGTCCTCATTTGCTTGTTACTGAATGAATCATGGTCCAATTTGAGTTCTCAGTTGCTTTATATAGTCTATTGAATCTTCTGAATCAACTTCTCAAAGTTTTAGGTCAAGTGCTTATTAATAAGCACTTGACATAAGCAGTTTTTAAGCCAATAAGCTCTTCTGGCTTATTTTTCAAAAAGTTTTTCTCACAGTATCTTTAGAATATTATTTTAGAATTTCCATAAAAATTTCAGAATTAATTGAATTGTTTTACTATTTCTTTTTATTTTTAAATAGATTTTAGAATAATAAATCATTTTTAAATACAAAATAAATCACAAAAAGACAAAAATATTTAAAACAGGTTCACGTAGAAATGGGCACCTTTATTACAGGTCAAAACACGTTGCATCAGGCAGGGTAAGAAGCTATCACATGCAACCAGTTACATCCTGTATCATCTGCACCTGGATTGGCTCAACTTTGTCAATTGGCCTACTTAAAGGTACTATCCTTGGATGAGGATTATGGTCAGGAAGCAACTGTGCATTTAAGTGAAAGCACACTTGCGGAGTTGCGGACCCAAACGAATTTAAGGCTGTAATAGAGGAAAGAGATAATTTTGGAGGAAAATTTAAAGGTCGGGAACTGGATATATTCTTTTGGTGAATTTGATCGATGAGAAAGATGGTACCAGTATCAATGCCATCATGCTCAAGGTTCGTATCTTTGAACCTTCTTTTCTGTTCAACAGACTTTAAGATTCCACCCGTTTTAATTTGTTGTGGCAAAATGGGTCGGGTTAGGTAATGGGTCATCAAAATGAGTTATTTAAGTTTGGCTCGGGCTGGGTTAGTTCGGAACATTCACTTTATAAGAAAAATGGTTACCCAGTCCAACAACCTTTACAAGATCATATTATCTCAATAAAATGATTTAGCAGGCTTTTTATAAAATAATAGTTACTCACCCAACTTTTTACACTAATGTCAAACTCTTGCTGCCTATGCTAGAATAAATCAACTAATGATATGTTTATAGCGTGAGTTTTAAAGAGGCTTCAAAAAGTTTTGTTATGCAAATTATGATCTCGGTTTTTTTATAAAAAACGGGAGGAGATCGCAACATTATTTAACAAAGCGGCAAGAACGATAGAGAATTGTCCTCAAATTCTGCTCCACTTAAAGAGTAAGTTCAAATCATCACTTCCAAAGTAGATACTAAAATGAAGAGTCTTCAGAATGGTCTTTAGGAGCTAATGTTATCAAAATTTCATGTTTTAGTTTTGATGTAAGGTATGAAAATGAAAAATTATTTCAATACCAGTATATAAAATATGAAAATGGAAAAGTTTTTACCTCACCATATTTATATTGAAATTACTTATTCAAAGTTCATTATAATTTTTTATTGATTCATCATTTTGGAACTTTTTAATTTTATTTTGTTTGTTGTTATAGCTGAATCGGGTTGTTTGAAATTGCTTATTTATATGTTTATGAAATAAAGATTGTTACATAGGAAAATTCTAGATTTGTGTTTAATCATTGCTTTGTACATATGATTTGAGTATGCTATCATTGATCTTCCGCTCGAGTGTATGGTATTATTGGATGAAAATGAATTTTTGCACCTGTATGTCGATGGAACCGCTATGATTGGCTATGAATGAATCAAATATGCTTTGTTATGCATGTGGAGTTGGTAATTCTTTGTTGATCACTACTTATTGAGCCTTGCCACTGGCTTGAGTATAATTATAACTTTACATGTTATGAGTAACATAATATCAAGTTTCAACGACAAATGACTGATCATGTCTTATTTTTCTTTTTGGGTGTTTCAGAATACGGCTTAGATCAAACAAAGTCACGTTGTTTGCTCTAGACCGCTCTAATCATGATGAGATGAATATTGGCTTCCCCAAGGTTTCTATGGTATACTATTTTGTTGTACATTGCACAATCGTATGAGAGATTCGTGATTGATGAATTTATTTCATTGCACTTAAGGTACCTTTATTTTCTTAACTTCTTTTCTCACATAACCTACTTACAGCTTCTTTGCGGGGATAAAAGAAGAAACTACGTGAAATAATATTAAATTTTATTCATGTTTTGCTGTTGTGGGTAGTTTGGTTAAGTTTGTGGCCAAAGGATTGCTTAATGGTCATGCTTATTAGGGTGTGTTTAGGATTGTTTATTAAGGCCAGGGCTGTTTGCGTGAGCTTATTAAAGCATCTAATTAGCTTATGAATTACCATAACATAATTAGCTTATGCATTCTAAACCGAGATACATAAGTTTAGTTTGTTCTCATAATCTTTAACAGGATGATGGATGTGAAATTTTAAACCGAGACTCTGTCAAATGGACTGAAATGACTTCCGTATTAATGGGTTACTCTGATGAGATGCTTCTGTGATGGATGTTCTGTTAGTGTCAAGCGTAATGTCATTGATCTTAGCGACTATAATGAACAAGAGACATCTGCTAAGCGGGTAAACAAACAGATGTTTGAAGACAATATTAAAAAGGAGTAACAAGTTGCATTTACCATATATTATTATATATCACATTCATATCTTAATGTTATCTCAGTTCTTATGCTTTCCTAATGTTCGTTCAGGACAATTTTTTTTCCCGTGTATTTCATTTGAATAATTAAGTAATTTTATTTTTTCTTCCATCTATGGATCTGGTATGATGTATCTATATCAATTTCTTCAATTCATGGTCTTATTTTTAGTGTATAAACTTTGAATATACATGCAATATCAATGAATCGATTAGTGTTAACACATATATTTTGCATTACAATTTTTTATTTCCAGTACCTGTAGTGACAGATCTTCAATATCAATATCAGTAATTGTTTTGTTGTTAAAAATAATGCAACTACACCAACTATACAATGAATTTTGTCCATAAAGCGCTTCTTCGTAGATTGTAAGTTTGTTATAAATTGCAAGCATGTCATTTTTTTAATAGTTTACTGATATCTTAAAAGCTATTTTACTAATTGTTATCTTAAAAACTCTACTACTAATTATTATCTTGAAAATATCTAAAAGGTAGCTGCCCAACGGGCGGGCCTGGAGCTAGTACTATATATGTAACAAGGCAAGTGTGCCGTTTGATTTAGTAGTAGGATTAGGATAAGGATTAATATTTAATTTACTTTAGATACATGTATTTAAATGTGTACGATTTACATAGTTTAGGATAACCAGTTATATGTATAAATATTATATATCATATAGTTTAAGTCTTTTATTAATTAATTCTCAACTTAGGTTAAAATTTCAAATTAGACGGAAAAATGTGATATCAGAATTTAGGGTTTTACAATAACCACTTGTTCGCTCTTTGAGACTAGAAGTTAACTTCAAGTTAGTCGACAAGACCGTATTTACCCCCTCCTCTACGGTTCTACACAATACTCAAAGCAACATATCATATTAGCCTTTAAAAGGCATATCAAAGTTTAAACACACCGGTCTTCAAGAAAAACACCAAACCCACAAATCAAACAACATAAAATTTTAATTTCACAATAAGCTTCAAAAACGCCCAAACTTTTTTTTTTATAAAAAATAAAAGGGAAATTTTTAACACTGCCCCGGTCTCACCCTAAAGACATCAAAAATTGCCCTGGGCGACAATTTTACTCGTAAATGCCCCTGGGCGATGGGCAACCGGTCAACGCAACTTTTTTTTGGACCAAAATACCCCGTATTTTATTTTTTTGTACATACGTTTATACATTTTTTTCCCAAAAATACCCCGTATTTCATAATTTTTTCCAAAAATACCCCGTATCCAAATCATTGTTTGGACATGTGTCCCACAAATGTTCAGTTGCCCATTTTGAANGAACATTTGTTAAACCGTAACCAGTTTACGTTTAGACTCTTTAGGTTTACTTTTTAAGTGTTTATTTGTTTCTACATATATGCAGTTAACACCATAATAAGATATATTAAGGATTCCCAAACACCCTCTAAGACAGTAAGACCCAATCCCAAACCCCCCCCCCCCCAACAAAAAAAGAAAAAAAAAAATCAATAAAACCTTGAACACACATCATAGGGTTAATATGGCACTAATAGACACATATCATATCAACCTTTAAAGACATATCAAAGTTTAAAACACATCAGTCTTCAACAAAAAACACCAAACCAACAAATCAAATGACATAAATTTTTAACTTCACAATAAAATTCCCAAACATTATGCAACATTAAACGGCGTCTCTTGTAACATTTAATAAGATTAAAATTCTTAAACTATCAGAAAAAGAGGATCCATCAGGCATAGCTGCAAAGTCAGAAGGTTTTGAACAACAAGATGCAAACAATCTCGCTTTGGACGAAAGCTTTAAAAACAAGTCTATCATCATAGCCACTCACATTATCCTATGTGGATAAACTATACACCAACAGTACCTATGATCAAATAAACACGTCACTTTTCTGTAACATTACTACCAAACACTTAAGACAACATATTACACAAAATGTATAGAATCAACACTTATGAGCAAAAAAATAAATAAATAAATAAATAAAATATAAAACCAACATAGAAACTAAAATAATCACAACTTAGCACACCATGTAAAAATAACAAAACCTTGAACACACAACATAGGGTCAATGCAATATTCATAGCCACATATCATATCATCAGGCATATCAAAATTTAAAATACACCAGTCTTCAGCTAAAAACACCAAACCCACAAATCAATCAACATAAATTTTGAACCTCACAATAAAATTTCAAAAACTCTCAATTTTTCTGTAAAAAATAAAAACCTTGGATATTATTAAACACGTAAGATGACATATTACATAAAATGTATAGAATCAACACTTATGAGCAAAAAAAAAAACACAAAACCAACATAGAAGCTAAAATAATCATAACTTGTCGGACACTATATAAAACCAGTAAAACCTTGAACACATAGCATATGGTCAATACAGTACTCATAGCCATATATCATATCACCCTTGAAAGGGTATATCAAACTTTAAAACACATTAGTCTTCAACAAAAAACAAAACGCACAAATCAATTGACATAAATTTTTAACTTCACAATAAAGTTTCAAAAACTCCCAAACATTTTTTTTATAAAAAATAAAAACCAAAGATATTGTTAGGGTTTATAAATTTACAATTCGGGATAGGAATCAACCTCCTAAATGCAATCAAAGGTTTGCATGTGTAATCTTCTCCTCTCTTAATCCCAAAATTAGGCAACAATATGTGTTATGATCTTGTATCTAGGGTTAAAATGAAAGAAGTAACGATCTGAAGCACAAGTGTTTTTTAAGGCGATGTATTAAGACACATATACTGGGAAGAAAGAAGAAAAGAAAAGAAAAGAAAACGACAACGTTTTCTGTCAAAGTGAAACCTAAACACATGATCTGAAGCACAAGTGTTTGTAGCACATTGTGGTTTGCGGGTAAGAAACCTCTAGCCCTAATACAACATGTTTAAGTAATCAGGTCAAGTTTGTTCCTAACATGTGTACGCCTAATTTAAACACAACTCATTTATCTTGTTTATATCAACAGGATGACAGGTTAAATGTGTTATACAGGTTAATAGGTTGGCATGTCAACCTGTTGGACTCATTTAACCTGTATAACCTACTTAATCAATTATATATTTATATTTCAATAAAAAAGAGTAATAAATAGATTAACGTGTTGACGTGTTTAACCCATATAACTCAAAAGACTTGTTACATTTATCGGGTTAAAACACTCTTAAGGATGTGTTTGTAGAAAGAAAATAATTAAGAGAAATTGAATTGGACTAATTTCTCTTGTTTGGTAGAGAGAAATAAAAAATAATAAAAAATAGAGAATTAAAAAGATTATGGTGAAGAAATGGAGAGAAATTAGTAGTGTAAATTAGGTAGCTTCATCTCTATTATTTTGTTGGAGAAATTGAAGAAATTGATTATCTTTTTTTTGAAAAGTAATAAAGAAACAATGATGACATTATTATACTATAATCCTTTTTATCTTAAAACTTAAAGAAAGAGAAAAAAACATGTAACTATTTTCATTTCAATTCTCTTGCGCCACCGAACAATAAAAATTAATAAATTTCTCAATAAATTTAATTTTTCTTTAATTTTTTTTCTCTACTTAATTTCTAATCTCTAAAAAAATCTCCCAATTAGAGATGGCAAAAAAATCCAAATCCGACGGAGAATCCAATACCCGACCCCGATTTGACCGGGGAATCCCCTAGTTGACCGGGTATGGGGATGGGGATGGGGAATCCCCATTACTCAAAAGCGAGTATGGAGGCGGGGATGGTAATACCCTCGGGTCCCCGTACTCGTCCCCGAACCCGTCCCCAAATATCTTTTATACATGAATATAATTATATATGTATATAATATTAAAAAGCTTCTCAATTATTCGTTAGTATACTCTAGTTAATGGTCGTTATACCTTTGCATGTTGGATTAGTTCGTGTTTTTGTTTCCAATTGTAGTCGTTTTCGTACTTACGATAAGTCGTACTCTTTAATATGTTTTGTCGAATGCTTGAACTTAATCTAATGAATGAATTTTGTTTGCTTTTAGTATGGTTGCACCATTTGAAATCTATTTAAAATGTCAATCATGTAATGGTGAAAAATCCCCGATTCCCCACTGGGATCCCCATTCCCCATTGAGGATGGGGATGGGGATGCAATTGTGACCCCCGACGGGGATGGGGAT
>LBNU01027538.1:11517-25787 GCA_014162995.1 Artemisia annua | reverse complement strand
TTTTTTTTTTTTTTTTTTTTTTTTTTTTTTTTTTTTTTTTTTTTTTTTTTTTTTAATAAAAAGTTTATGGTGTTTATATTGAGGTACAATAGTATTTTTTAGATTGATTTGGTGAATATTGAGTAATGTTATTTTGTTGCGAGTTTTTCTTTTTTTAGTTAAGGTTTTAGAAAGTGTAAAAAAGAATCCGAAAAAAAGTATAATTTGTTAGAGAGCAATAATTGAATCCATTTTAGTTAGGGCTTTAGGTTCGATAAGAGAGTAACAAAGTAATTTGGTTTGTAATTTAAATAAGCATAAAGAAAAAGCGATAGGGTGTTCCGGATTGCTTACTTTGTTAGACAAGCACCTTACGATGTTTTGATAAGCAAATTCGGACCTCCTTATTTTAAAACATTGGATTTTGCGCTTAAGGTAATTAAGTACATGGTATGTATAGTGACATAGGTGTAACTATATTGAAATTGTTTACAAGAATGTGATTTCTGATACTTGTTAAATTCTCGTTTTTAGTGCTATGGTTGTATTAATTACACTCAACTTGTTAAGATGGTGGTTAATCTTTTGTGAAATTTGTTTTAAATGTTAAGAATCACTGTTTAGCTATCTTATTAGGAAAGTAGTAGTGATGGGATTGTCTTTTAACACTTTTTGCTTTATTTAAGTTATTTAGGGATTTAGTGACGGAAGGGATGCTTGCTCGTTTATGTGTTTGATACGAACCTATCCCATAACAGGCTCGTATCAATTCATAAGTCAAAGGGTAGAACTCACTCAAAAAGCTAGCTTGTAAGAGGAGGGGACACTTAGACTTATGAACCACCAACCAATCCTATACTTGGCCTATTTGGGATCATAACAATACCCCACGCTTTGAAGAACCAACGTCCTCGTTGGTCACAGCTATGTTGGTCATGGTTGGCACCCTCTTTGGGTCCAAGCCAGCACTCCGAGCTCTTTGGTCATGGTTGGCACCCTTTTTTCGTATCTAAGCCACCACTCCATAGGCCACCACTCCGACTGTTCGAACCTCGAAAGCTAGGCTAGCTCTGATACCAATTGATACGAACCTATCCCATACTAGGCTCGTATCAATTCATAAGTAAGTGTAGAACTCACTCAAATAGCTAGCTTGTAAGAGGAGGGGACACTTAGACTTATGAACCACCAACCAATCCCATACTTGGTCGATGTTGGATCATAAAAGTGTTTCACTTATATTGTTTTCCAAGCATACCAAAAGTTGGCAGGCAAGGTTTTTGAAATTTGAACAACAGATATTCACAGCATTGTATTGGGTTAAACATCATACCTTTCATTGTTTAATCTGTCTGTTAGGAGAAGTTTTTTAATACGCGGGACTGATGGTCGGTGGCTCTCTTTTATTTGGTGGTGCCTTGAATGTTGGCTATCCATTTTTGATAGCTTAAGCCGTCTGCAATATATATACAAGCTGTCTTTGCTCATCTCCCCTATCGCTCATAGAACTTGTTCTTTTGCCTTTCAAGTTATAGTTTCGGGAGGGTTATTTAATTTGCCTTCCTATATCCTGTTTCATTGTTTTGCCATATGGAACCTAACAAATCTTGCTCGTCCTCCTTTACGTCAATCATTCTTGACCCCTTTTTTCGTAATTTAGATGTGTTGCATTGTAGCTTTAGCTTGTAGTTAGATTGGTGGGGAATATACCTCTTTGATGATATACACCTTCAAGACTGATTTGGTGTAACGAAATACATATATACGTAGTCAGATGAGTACTTGAGTTAATTAGAGACCATAATGATAAATTTAGATGTAAATAACACCGTTGAGACATTTGCTTTGATCAATGTTTTATATAGGAACTCAGAGATATATTCTTTTATTACATCAATTACAAGAGATATATTCGTTCATTTGCTTTGATCAATGTTTGATATAGGAACTCAGAGATATATTTAATATGATTATTTACCGATTTGATTCTTCTTAGAAATGATTTGATGACTTGTTGAAAGATCACGGGTAAATTCATATGATAGGGTATCATGGAAATTATTAGTGCTAACGGGATGAGCTCCTATGTGATATACAAGATAGCACATTGTAATCTACGTGTTTATTCCTGACCATATTGGGCCTATTAATGAGATTGCAAGTTGTTAATGCAAACTCGGAGTCTTCAAGAAACACTTCGCAATAGGTTTTACATAAAGTTGAGCTAAAACATAGTCCGTGAATATATGAAAGATTGAGAGACTGATGAAGATGAGCTAAAACAAGTGTATGATATTGTCATTCAATATTTTGTTTTTAGCGACTGATATTATACAATTATATGGGAGATTAATGAAGATGTTAGTCATAGAACACGAGCATGTTGGATTAAATGTTGAGAGGCTTTAACGGTCTTGTATGTTTGTGTAGTTATGTGTTCAGAAGTCACCTCCAAGATGATAGATATGTCTTATAAGGCAGTGGGACCGCTATCATTTCCATACTAGTATGTTGGCCCACAAAGACGTAACAAAATGACAAAATGACATGATTGGATAAAGGAGTTGGTCTTAATTAGTCGTGAATAGAAGGTTGCTATATTACTTCTTGGGTGTTGCAGAAAAAACGTAATAAATGGCATTTTCTCTCCCTGAAATCGGACCCGTATTCTTTCTTAGGACTCCTTAGCTTTGGGCCAGCCTGTCGATATTTAATCGAAGTAGAAAAGCTGCTTGTGTTTGGGTTGTGGATAAATGGCCTAGGAATTGTTTAGCCTTTTAGTTTGTGGGTTAATTTTTTTTTTCACCTCTTTTCTTGAGGTGTCTTTGTATTGGTTTGTTCCTGTCTTGGTCTCCGATAATTTGTCAGATCGAGTTTCTTAATAAAGTATGCTGTTCCAAAAAAAGATGGTCGCTAATTATGCCCACAAGCTGTATCAGGGTCCACTTCTTTGTAATATTCATTTATAGCATGATCCTACGTTATTTAGACTAACTAAAATTGGTGCTGAGGTTGTCTTGACTCGTGAGTTGTTTAAGGCAAATCATAGAATGCAGAACAGACTGCACAAAAAATAAAATAAAATAAAAAAAAATAAAATAAAAGAAAAAAAAAAAAAAAAAAAATCGGCTAATTGGATAGATCAAGTGTTACAGATTATATTCAGCAGCTTGATTTTGCTTCACCATATATGAAGAAACTTCTGCAAGTGATTTAATTGTTTGTTTAATACGTAGGCTGTAGGCACTCTTCTGGTCAAAATAAGTAAAGTATACTATTATCCGTGTCTGGGACTTTGGGTACAACGTACCAGTAAAAGTTGGTTTATAGGCTTTATTCATTTTTCTTTGCTTAGTATACTGCATGTGCGCCTTTAAGCTTGGTCAAAAACATTGATCAAATACCTGTTAGGCTCGCACTTGTGTCTAGCATGTGGCATATAGGTTAAAAGATTAAGTTAGGTGCGGGTATTGTTTCCATGATGAAGTAAATTAAAATAAGGCATTAGGGAATGTTAACTGAAGATACTCTATTCGACTGTTGAATATCTCTAGGAGCGACAGTCAGACAGCTGCCTTGGAAGCAGACCTCTTTTGTTAGTACCTCTTTGTGTTTTTGTTCTCATATGGTTTCCAGGGTTTAATGGCTCTTGTCCTTGATTTTAACTAAACTATTACGTTTGATTACTTTGAGACCAACTTACGTGTGTCAGTTTGATTTTACCCCGCAAGTGTGCCTCTGCAGTATGCTAGATACATGTGCTCATCATGTACATGTGTTTATATATGATACAACATAGTGGTGAGTTGTCTGAAAAAGAAAAAAGACTCCCATAGTCTTTCCTAGATGTTTTAATACCCAACTCGTTACAACTAGCTCTCCTACTGAACAGATCTGTAAACAATCTGAGACGGTGTCTGGGAATGGAAACTGATGTCAGATCTCTTTTACGGAATATTGGAATTTCGTATAACTTAAACAAATTAAAACCCAACAATACTTCAGTTCTAAATGTGAATTGATTTTCTTTATTTCATTTGTACGATGTTACTCCGTAGTTTAGATTGTTCGGCAAAATATCTCTTTTCACTCCGTAATCTATTGCGTGAAATTGCTTAAACTGCGACTTTATGTGTGGCAACAAATATCTTGCTTATGAATATAATCCATCTTGTTATTATTAATTATTGTGGTCGACTATGAGGCTGCCGAAAATATAACTTCATTTATCTTGCAGTTATGTCAGAGGACATGGTTAAGGACGGGTATGAAAACATCATGAATGTTGACATTTCTTGTGTGGCTATTGAAATGATGCGACAGAAGTATGAGCACATTCCTCAGTTAAAATGTATCCTCTTTATTGACTGTTTATCTCTATCTTGTTAAGATGTCTCAGGTGTTCGATATTTTACTATAAATTACAGCTTTAACGATACTCGCTAAGACAGAACGATACTCGCTAAGAAAAAGCTCCTTACTCGCTAACAGAATTTTGATACTCGCAAACCTTAATCAAAAATTCCATACTCGCAAAACCCCATTCCATACTCGCAAAACCCTAAAAAATTTTGAAGCTGTACGACTTTTTTGATGCTTGAACGAGTTATGTTTGATCCTAAACGAGTATTAATGATTCAAAAACACCAAAAAACCTTTAAACGAAATCAAAACAACCTTAACTTGCAAAGTAAGAAACCTAGCGAATGAACAACAAACCCAAACGACCCAAAACTTATCCAAACGAGCCAAAAACCAATCAAAACAAAATCTAAACCAACCTAAATCTATCCCTTGGCGATTGATACCACTTGTAGGAACCCGGAAACAACCTAAATCACGACCTTATTCATCAAATCTTAGAGAGAGAAAGATAGATGTAGAGAGAGAGAGAGATGGGAGGATCATGTGTGTGAAATATAAGCTATGTTATTACCAAATGATCAACCAACCTCAAAGTGAGGTTATACAATACCTTATATAGGTGTGAAGTCTAGGGCTTTTGTTCTTGTACATATTTGGCCCTTAGACTTTCTAGTAATTGATAAATGAACAGATAACTTCCTAAAACGCTTTCTAACGCAACCTATTACACGATTCAAGAATATAATGACCGACACTTCATAATATAAAAATACAATGCTAACATGAAAAATATAAAAATAGTAGTGTAAAGTTTATATATGGAATAAATTGGGTAAACGGGGCATTTTCGGAAATAAATGATTTTGAATCTCTTTTGAACGTTCTTGCTACTTTTCAAAGTTAGTAGAAAGAGTTTCTAAATTATTTATCTCGAGAATGTGATGTGATTACATTGCGTGAGGACACGACAATACCTTAGTCTGGGGGATTTTGGTATGTGTTAATTTACACATACATTTTGACCTAATTTACGGACCAATAAGACCAAAAACTAACCAAATATGCCAAATATATCGTGTTTTTGTGTTTTTGAATGTGTAGGTACGGATATGAAAGAAATGGACAAAAATCACGAGAAAACGACAACACGAGCACGGGATTTGGAAAGAGTAGCAAAAGCCGAGGCCGGGGATGGATTTCTCGATTATTTTTCACATTTGAGCTCAAAATGACAAAACGAGTCCTTGAAGATTCATACATTGGAAAAACTAGCCCTTGGATTAATTTACATTTTCAGTCCCTAAAGTTATAAAACTTTACAATTTAATCCTATCACTAAAATCCTAAATCTATACTAATACTTAAAAATTTGCCAACATCCTTTATAAATAACCCAAGCCCACACACCAAAGCCTTTTACCCTTTACCCTTTCTACACCCTTTATAATGACCCGAGTCCAACCCACACTCCTTTTTCTTACCCGGGGGTCAAACCCCCAAATCCTCAGTCAAGATTACAATAAACGATAAAAATCTCTTCACCCCACTAAACCCACACTTACTGTTTATCTCTCCCACAGAAATTACCCTGACCTCAGCCATTTAACCCGTGCAATTATTATTCCATGGAATATTCCTGACAAGTCCGAGGAGGGAATGACACCCTGGCGATCCTAAGCAATCCTATTGGTGGAAGAGACGTTGCAGCTGATCCAAGGGTCAATGATTAAGCTTATGATAGGGAGATTGATCCAATGGACGAAAGAAGATATCCAGAGACTTCTCAAGTCCCTAGAAAGCTCACCTCTGGCCTATAAAAGCCTCCTCCATTCCACAGACTCGTTTCGTTAGCTTTTAGGTTAAAGTAGGAGTAGGAGTAGGAGTAGTATTAAGTATAGTGTAGTGTAGCTTTTAGAGAATAGCTTTTGGCTTATTGTAAACTCAATAATTCTGTTTCCAAAATATTGTAATCCAGTTTTCATTTTAATGCAATTTTCAATTTATGTTAATCACTTGTCAAAATTTACTTTCAAATCTTCATTAAGGTTTCTTTGTGGTTCAATTCGATTCATAAGCTCTTACTACTATTCAGATAAGCTTGTATAAGCTAAAAGTAGTTTCTGTGATAAGCCGATTCAGGGAAGGTCAAGTGATTGTTTGGTTGGAATAGCCTGTTGATAGACTCACATGAGCATCATAAACCTGTTTGAGCAATTATCATTGTGAGTTTCCTTCATTTAGTATTTTTAGCTTTATAAACTGCTTATTTCCTTATCAGCTTATTTCCTGCTTTTTCTGCTTATTTCCATGTTAGTTCAGTCCTAGTTAGCATCTTGTTACTATTTGTTGTTCTAAGCTTAGTTTTAATCTCAGTCATTTGCACATTTGCTTAAAAAACCAAAATAAAATCCAAGAATAGTAGAGTAAACTGGTTTAGCTTGTGTAGGTACTTAAATTCTATTGTAGTTTACTTAAGTTCTTATTTCAGAAATGTAAGCCTTTGCACTTTAGAATTCCAGCTTGTTATAGCTCATTTTAGTTACAAAAATCAAAACAGACATTAGTTAAAGGAGTGTTTGGCGTAATAGGGTAATGTAGGATATAAATTGTTTTAACCATTAAATCAGACTAGATTAGTTTTAGTTTAGTGTAATCAGTGTTTTTAAACTTGATTTTAGCATTTTCATTAAGTTTCTAAGTCATTGTATTGATTTCCAAAGTTTCAGTCCTTTGAGCCACCCTTCACAGCTTGCAATTAAATCTAGTGATTTAGGTGTCTTTACTTGTTTTTGTTTGCTCAAAGTAGTTAACTTCACTTGTACATCAGACCTGTGTGCAAGTTAGTTTAGACTTACCTTGTTTCAACCCATTTAACCCATTTCACTCCACCAAAACACACCACTGCATCAACATGCATATTTGATCAGTATAGGATCTTCTTGATCACTAGTTAGCTTTTATAGTAGTTCTAATTGCTTATTTTATGTTTTTAGGTACTCCTTGGTAGCTTATCTTAACTAGTCCTCAGCTTTTAGTGCATAGCTTTTCCATTTATCAGCTTTTGAGAAGCTCCTATAGTCTTCTTTAGTTTATATGCAAATCAAAAAAAGTCAGCATATGCTGACTTATTGCTGTCCAATATATAGTTTTTCTTGCTGAATTTTGCTAAAATTAGAGTTCAATTGGGGTATTTGTGATAGGGCTTTTATAGTTTTTGTGTTATTTGGTTGGTATTTTACATTTTTCCCCCTTAAGTTTCCACTATAGAGCTTATTAGACTGCTTATTTAGGCTTACAAGTTAATAGTTTTCATAACTGGTTGCTGATTTTCCTTGTTTAATGCATTTGGTTCATTTGGCTTGTGAACTCTGATTACATGTTTGTTTTGAGTTAGTTTGAGTATATTTTAGCTTCTCTATCTGTCATGTGCCTTTTGGTTGTGTTTTATGCTTATTTGCTCATGATTAGTGCTTATTCGACTTGCTTTTGTCCTCATTTGCTTGTTACTGAATGAATCATGGTCCAATTTGAGTTCTCAGTTGCTTTATATAGTCTATTGAATCTTCTGAATCAACTTCTCAAAGTTTTAGGTCAAGTGCTTATTAATAAGCACTTGACATAAGCAGTTTTTAAGCCAATAAGCTCTTCTGGCTTATTTTTCAAAAAGTTTTTCTCACAGTATCTTTAGAATATTATTTTAGATTTTCCATAAAAATTTCAGAATTAATTGAATTGTTTTACTATTTCTTTTTATTTTTAAATAGATTTTAGAATAATAAATCATTTTTAAATACAAAATAAATCACAAAAATAAAAAAATATTTTCTGATTCTATTTTTAATTTTCATTTTTAGTTTAATAAGATTTTTAGAAAATAAATTTGTAGAATAAATTTTTCATTTTATAATTAGTTTAGTTTTCTTTTATTAAATAAAAATACAAAAAAATAGTTTTTAATTCATATTAAATAAATAAAAAGCCAAAATAATATTTTTCTTTTTCCTAAAATTTTCTTTTAACATTTTTAAGTTTTATAAATTTCATTTGAGCCCGTAGGTTTAATCTAGCTTAGAACTCGCGTTTTAATTTGTTTAATAGACGTTAATTTTAGATCGCGTTTACGTTTTTATCGTTTATGCTTTATATTCTTGTACCTTTAGCTTTCTCATTTGATTTTGATTGTTAATTCACAATTTGTAGTGTAATAATCCGAATACCAACTTTTAAACTCATTCACTTCACACGAGCACATTCGATTCGTAAAATCGCCGTCAAACCTTCGTTGGGAAACGACCCGAGGAATATTCTCACGAATATTTCTTTGGAAAAAATATACTCGAAAATACCTACATCAATTATGGCACCGCTGCCGGGGAAGGCTTGAAACGAATTTGACGTTTACGTTTGTTGTTTTGTGATTTGAAGAACCTTCTCCCGGGATGTTATCGTTTTTGAAAAAAACACAAAAAATAATAAAAAGTAAAAAAAATAGAAAAAGGTAATACTTGTCACCAAGTATTCAACAAACTCCAAAAAATATAATAAATATCCTCCGTCTTCCGTTGAAGGAGGGCGGTTGTAAACCATTCCGTATAACAACAAAAGATAATCGTGAAATCAATTGTTACCCGATTAGCCCATAAAGCGAAACGGTTTCATTTGACGTAACGGTTAACAAAAAGATAATAAGAACAAAAGAAAAAAATATAAAAAGAAAAAGACAAAAAGATTTTGCTTTTAAGTTTTCTTTGTTAAAAACCCAAATAGATTTTCTTTTTCAATTTGATTTTTGATTTTATGTTTGATTGTTGTTTACAAAATGCCAAAAATAATCTTCTTATCCTCTCACATTTGATTCTTCTTCTCAATCCCTCTTATGTTTAATTCTGATGGATCCGTTTTGTTTTAAGTGTGAAGAACCGTTCTTTCGAGTTTCTTGTGTTTGGTGTACGTGCGAACAATGTGGTAGTGATATTCATGACGGCGTTTGTTGGTTTTGTAATTCTCCCGAGTATGTTCAAAATTCAATCCTTCAAAACGTTCCCGACTATTATCCCACACCACCACCACCTTCGTTCACTTGTTTTAATTGTGGAAATCCATCCGACGATGGATTACCTTGTGGACAATGTTTTTGTAACCAATGTGGATATGTTAATTGTATATGTTACGTCCCAAGTGCTAAAACGTCTTACGCTTGTGATATGAGTTTTGATAATTATCCTCAAAACGATTTTAATCATCCTTTTCAAAACTCGTATGAGCAAATACCGTATTACAATGGTGATTCTTTTCAAAGTTCATCAAATTTTCAATTTTCGGATGAAGTTATGTAGGAACTAAAATCTTTTGGTGAAATGCTACAAAAGTTTACGGATAATCGTTTTACTCATACTCCCGATCCTTACGAGAAGTCTATTGCAGAATTACTTGCTGAAGAGAGAGCGTCTAATCCTTTTAAGAATTTTAATTACTACGATTACGACGATGATGAGAAAATTACGATTGTTCTTAATCCTCACAAAGATTCCGTTTTTCCTCCCGTAGAACCCGAGGACTCTCTAAAAATGGGGCATGAGCCTCTTAACACTATTCCGGCAACGGAATCGGACGAATTCAAAAAGTCTAGTGTTGAGAACCTCGTCCCAATCCCAAGTGAGTCCGGGGAAATTTCTAACGGTGATTCTGAAATTTTTGAAAATGATCATCTTGATATATCTAAAGATATTTCCGACTCCTCCCATCCTTCCCTCACACCGGATGAGGGAAGTGACTCCGTTTTAGATGAGATCGATTCCTTTCTGGCTAATTATGATTCTATTTCGACTAATATTGATGATGCTTATTTTGATTCGGAGGGAGACATCCTTTTTCTTGAAAATCTATTGAAAGAAGAACCGTTACCTTCTCTCCCTAAGAAGAACACCAACGTTGATGTTATTGTTGAGCTGTCAGATCCTTTGGAGCCCGAGCTCAAGGATTCTTTACCCGATTTTGAGAAATATGTTTTTAATACGGCAGACGAGTGTGATTTACCTCTGATTGATAATTCGATTGATCGTGTTGAGATGTTCTCCGATTCTGACAATAATGATTCTATATCTTGTGGAGACATCGATTATGTTGATGAAATTCCTTCTGAGCTCGTCAGCTTAGAAGAAGAGAATGATGAAGATGATGACACGGAAATCCAAGATGAAGCTCTTCCTGAGAAATTATCTAACACTTATCTTCTCATTTCTAAAATCGAGGCATTACATGATCCTCCGATTTCTTCTTCTATCCCCGATATGGATAGTGATTTCTTACCCGAGCTTGAGATTTTTCGATTTGAAGAGACGAGTAGTGGCAATCCCACTATTCATGCTGATTTCTCTCGTCCGGATTACGAGTGCTTTCATTTTGAGATTAATTCTTTACCTATTTTCGATAATCCGTCTCGTGACCCTCTTTTAGAGGATGTCGATTTATTTCTTGCTCCGGATGACTTGATACCACCGGGTATTGAGAATGACGAGGATGATTCATTTCTTTTTGATCTTCCATCTCCTCGTCCGCCCGCGAAACCACCGGATGTAGATTTTGAGTTTGATACGAATGATGTTATTTTTGGTATGGTGGACGAGAATTATGATCATGACGATCCGATGCTTAAAATTTTAACCGCCCAACCCACCCTTGATTCAGATTTTGACTTTACTTTTATCATCCGAGTGTTTCACCCATTCTATACTTATCCCATTACTTCTCCATCTTTCCACTCCACCGGGAGTGAAGATACCGTCTTTGACCCCGACATCTCCGTTCTTCATACCGGGTGTCCATTCCATTTGCTCCCCCAAGATTAATTAAATTCGGGGCGAGTCTAAGCTATACGACTCGATAATAAATAAGCGCTTCGTGGGAGGCACCCCATGCTTATCCTTTTATTTTCTTTTACTAATAAATTGACGTGAGGAGGGCGACCTCTTCCAATTCTTGTGTTTTTGTGGTTGTTTGTGTTGTATGTCCAGGAATTTCCCGAATTATGATGACTCTCGTGCTTGTTGTTTGTCTCATCTCCACTCGAGTCTCATTCTTCATGCTCTTGGAAATCCATATTATATACTTAAATCTTATCGACTAATGTTATCTTTGGCATAATTAATAAACGGCCTAGATTTTTGNCTTTTACTAATAAATTGACGTGAGGAGGGCGACCTCTTCCAATTCTTGTGTTTTTGTGGTTGTTTGTGTTGTATGTCCAGGAATTTCCCGAATTATGATGACTCTCGTGCTTGTTGTTTGTCTCATCTCCACTCGAGTCTCATTCTTCATGCTCTTGGAAATCCATATTATATACTTAAATCTTATCGACTAATGTTATCTTTGGCATAATTAATAAACGGCCTAGATTTTTGTTAGGATTACCCTTACCTTGGAAACATTGAGGACAATGTTTATCTTTAGTCTGGGGGGGTGAATCTTCGATTCGATTGACCTAGCACTTTCACCTTTGTCGTTTACTCTCGCAACCCCGTTTTTCCTCAAAAATGAAAAAATTAAAAAATTTTGAAAAATTTCAAAGAAAAAAAAATGATGAAAATGTAGTGAAAAAAAAGTAAAAAATGTGAAAAAGTTGAAAATTTATGCAAAAATAGAATAAGTGTTTTGACACCGTGTTGACTTTCTTGTTGGCGAGAGTAGGAATAATATTTTGACTTGATCGGGCGTGTTGAGCCTTAGCTTGTTCCCTTAACCAATGATGATCATATTAGCTTGTGCTAGTTTTGTACACACGGAGCTACTCTTTTGTCGGCTCCCGTACATTACTTTATATATGCGCAGCTTTAAGAGCTTTCGCTAGTCTTTTACATAAGAAGCTAGAAAATGCGAATTCTCTTTTATTAGAATTTGAAAGTTTCTGTAATTGACTTTATATATGTGTGACTTGATTATCGGCTAAGTATTCG
The DNA here is from genome assembly GCA_014162995.1 of Artemisia annua. NCBI lineage: Eukaryota > Viridiplantae > Streptophyta > Magnoliopsida > Asterales > Asteraceae > Artemisia > Artemisia annua. The sequence continues at coordinate 13,491 of LBNU01027538.1, read as the reverse complement.
CGAATCTCATTGTTTGAGATTCGTTAAAAAAGCGAAGAGCGAGAAATGATAGTGTTTATTTAGAAGTTAGATGCCATACGTGGAGTAGTGGTTCTCTTTAAAGCTCATCGAAGGTACTTGTGGTCTTTTGTTCCCATCAGCTTGTTTCACCCCATATCTTGTGTATAATAATTAAAGATGTCTCGGTTTTGACGAAATTTAGTTCTTTATCTTCTTAAGAGAATCTTTGCTTGAAAAATTGGGTACACATCAAGGATACACGCCATCATATTGAGTTGTATTGTATTGTATTACATTGTACGTATGTGGTTTCGGAGCTACCCTTTAAAGCCCGGTATTCATTAGAGCTAAGGTGCTTTAAGACTTCGGATTGAGATCGGACCTTGGATCCTACTTCTAACCTAATAAGTTGGCGGTAGGTCTTGGATTGAAACCGTGAAGGTTCGGAGTTGAAAAGTTACTAAGGCAAGAAAAAGAAAAGAAAAAAGTGAAAAAAGTTGAAAAGTGAAAAAAAATCAAAAGAAAGAATAAGGAATGATGTTTAGATTATGGATTATGAGCTTAAGTGTTAAGACTAAAGTTGGTAGCACGTGAGGTGCATGCGAATGATCCTAGATCGGGCGCATGAGGTGCACGTGAAGGTACTCTCCAACTTATGTCTATTTTGATGTATTCCAAAGTCTTTGTGTATGTATCCAATATCCTTGATGTGGACCTCATTTTTGGAGCAAACCTTCTTAAGAGAAGATGACTAACTACTTAGCGTTGAGATTCTTGGTATCTTTATCGGACTAATTCATATTGGAACGAGAATATATGAAGCAATTCATTTCTCAACAAAAGTAAAAAATCTAGATACACTAAGATATGGGAACAAGGGATTTTACACAAGAACTACGATGAGTAGTATTGACATCTAACTTGTAAATAAATGGTGATCTCATTCATAAGCTTAGTTTGGGAGCTTGTGAAAAATCAAGGATGACGAATTTTATCCTTTTGGTCACTTTTCTATGAATTGTGTTTCTACTCGATGAACTTAATAATTATTGCAAGATAATGAAAGTTAACATACCGTCACCCGAATAAGTTGAAATGTAGGAACCCGGAAACAACCTAAATCACGACCTTATTCATCAAATCTTAGAGAGAGAAAGAGAGATGTAGAGAGAGAGAGAGAGATGGGAGGATCATGTGTGTGAAATATAAGCTATGTTATTACCAAATGATCAACCAACCTCAAAGTGAGGTTATACAATACCTTATATAGGTGTGAAGTCTAGGGCTTTTGTTCTTGTACATATTTGGCCCTTAGACTTTCTAGTAATTGATAAATGAACATATAACTTCCTAAAACGCTTTCTAACGCAACCTATTACACGATTCAAGAATATAATGACCGACACTTCCTAATATAAAAATACAATGCTAACAATCTCCCCCTAAGTTTTGGTCATTGAAGATTGCGTGACGTCTTCATATTTGTCTTTAAACTTTAACATTCATTGTTCTTGACGTCTTTAGAAGTCATTAGATAAGTTATAGTTCCTTGTTCATCGTTCTTTGTTCCTTCATGCTTTGTGATCTTTTTATTATGAATTTTCTTTGTTCTTTGTTGTTGTGATTGTTCATCTGCCTTTTGTCACAGCTTCGTCTTTGTAGGTTAGTCGCCTTTCCAACATGCTCATACATCTTTAGTCTTTGCCATAACATAGATAATATTTGTTGTCGCGGTTGCTTTCATTTGATCTTTGTCACTTAACTTTGTAGACTTCTTCTTTTTGGCGTGAATCTTTCTTTGACTGTTGCTAACCTTGATCTTTGTGAGAACTTTCCTTTGACTTTGAGATGTATGTATGAAGCATGTGAAAACTAGTTGTGGTCTGTTCTACATAAAACTGTTAGTAATAAACGCAACGCTACTTACAGGTTCAAAAATTAGCAGATCGTCAACAGCATATTGTGAGACTTTCT
>LBNU01027535.1:13846-30241 GCA_014162995.1 Artemisia annua | reverse complement strand
AAAAAAAAAAAAAAAAAAAAAAAAAAAAAAAAAAAAAAAAAAAAAAAAAAAAAAAAAAAAAAAAAAAAAAAAAAAAAAAAAAAAAAAAAAAACCGCCTCTTCTGATTAAAAAAAGTTTCTACCTATTCATGATTTTTGCACAGGTTTTGCAGGGGTTTCAGGATCGAATGATCCAAACAACAACATGTATAATCATCATTGAAAGGAGCAATAAAAGGAAACAAGGAAGATGGTTGAACCCAAAGAAAAAAAACTTGTGCAAGAGTGTCGCAATTTTTTACCAAACAATAACTAAATACGTCAAATTAAAGCAAATGAAACCCATAATCTTATATTAGATAGGTGGCATGGCAGTGTTAAAAAATTCCTCGTTTTACAAATATGTGATTTTAATTGTTGAAAAACTCATTATTATGGATTAAAACAATTAAGTATGTGAAGTTTAATAAATCTTTACAAGGGAAACAAATGATTAGCACATAATATATTTTTTTTTTTGTTAAGTTTATAATATCTACTAAGTGAGTGTGAAAAGATAAAATGAGAGTAAACTTTACAATCAGAAATCAAAAACTGACATTGACAAAATATGGCTAAACTTAAAAAGCATTACCAAGTATACATGAGACTAAAAAAAACAAATTCAATATCCAAAGAATAGCTACTACAACCCAGTATAACTAAAGAATAATAATATACAAAAAAAGTAAAAAATGAAAAAATAAATAAATAAAAATTAGTTACTTTCCTCATTTGACCATTTCTGTGCAACACGTGACCATACACAATACACGAGAAGAGAGAGAGTATCTTCTTCCTTTCTCTTTTAATGAACCTTTCTTTCTTTCTTCTTCCGTCAACTGTACTATTTTCCGGCAATATACCTTTTTTCTCTTCGTCCACAATGAATTTTAGATTAAATGACATTATTTCTTTTACATGTAATGGGGGCAAAATGACAATAAACAATTAAATCTCCGAAAAAATATACTGCGCCGGAAAGTTTTGAGGGGGCACTTGCCCACCGTGCCCCCTCCGTAGCTCCGCCTCTGGTTGAACCCTTTAATAACTGATATATAAAACGTGAAATGGTTAACTTATTTGTTTACAGAATCCTACATATATACTTATTGAATCGTTGCCTATAAGAGACATGTCGAGTCATCATAACTAAACGTTAAAACCCTAGGAACTAAATAACCCTTTATAGCGGTTATGTAGTGGATCCAACCCATGTACAAAGTTGGGTTTTACAGACTTCTAATCGACCCAACAAACATAATACAAACTTAAATACTGTCTTAAACATAAATAAGTAACACACTTTGATCTAAATAAATTAGAGGCTAACATTCTCCCCCCTAATTATTTAGTATCAAAGCCTTCTTGAGTGATCCTTCTGGTCTTTTCAAGCAATGACATCAAAGCCATTGTTGTCTTGGCTGCTTCCTTGTTGTCCATCTTCATCATCATCCAATCTAACACCAAACTTATTCATCCCTGCTTCTTGTGCTCCATCCTTCACTGCACTATACTTCTGGCCTGATGGGTCCCTGGCTTCTGCAACTTTGCTAGTTTCACCCACTTCTGCTGGCTTTTCATCCCAAGGAACTTTATCAGTTTCATGGTATATCACTATTAGGTCAATGAATTTCTTATAACAATTCTTTGCTGCTTCATCTTCTTTGTTCGTTAGACCGTCTTCATTCTTCTCTTGATGGCTTTTGTTGGTTTGTTGCAAAGGTTTTATCATCTTCTGATCATCATCGTACTATCATCATAACATCAAGGCCTTGTCCCAAGCATACTCATACATCTTCATCTTTGGCATCATTGCCTTTGTCAACCATCATGGTTGTAGGGTTCTTCATGAACCGGGGTTTCAATGTTGGTTTTTTCTTCTCGATCTCTTATGAACAAACTGTGTTCTTTCATTCTTTGTAACAAAACGCAGTCGTGTTTTCTTCTTCTTCTCTCTTTCTATTCTTCTCTCTTGAATATGCCCCTTTTTTCTTGGTTAACCACCGGTCTTTGGTGGGGTAACCGTCTAAACCGTCTCTCTTATCTTTCTTTATCTTCATCGTCATTCATGGCAGATTCTTGAGTGTGTTGTTTGATCCCTTCTTTCTGATACCACTTTTGCACAGGTTTTGCAGGGGGTTTCCAGGATCGAATGATCCAAACAACAACATGTATAATCATCATTGAAAGGAGCAATAAAAGGAAACAAGGAAGTTGGATTGAACCCTTTAATAACTGATATATAAAACGTGAAAGGGTTAACTTGTTTGTTTACAGAATCCTACATATATATTTATTGAAACGGTACCTTTGGAAGAGAGGAAAACCGTTGCATAAAGTAAACAATACAACCTTTGCTAAACGTTATAACCCTAGTATTTAACCGTTTCTTTCTTGGACCCAGCCCAATACCGGTTTACAACTTCTAAACTTTACATAATACATACTAAATTATTCTAACTTGACAAATAAACACTAATCTTCTAACTTTATGACGATGATCAAACAACACCATGCGATCATCATACATACGAGAATCAAAAACAGGAAAACAAGAAGATTGGGTGAACCCTTAAAACTGATATTATAAACTGATGTGGGTTACATTTGATTTACAGACTTCTAATCGACCCAACAAACATAATACAAACTTAAATACTGTCTTAAACATAAATAAGTAACATACTTTGATCTAAATAAATTAGAGGCTAACATTCTCCCCCCTAATTATTNTGGTAAAGCTAAAAAAAAAATATATTTATCAGTTACGAACTTGCTTAAAATTCGAAAAAACGCATAGTAATTAACTAGTTATAATGCCCGCGCACGCGCGGGTTTTTTTTAAAAAATTTTGAATGTTATATTTTTATTTATTAAAAAACAAATAATTTAATTTTTATTTTGCTTGATTTATGATTTTTAATTGTAGTTTTTTATGATTAAAGATAATCATTTAAATCTTATCTATATTTTTTGTATTTATCTTCTACTTGTATAGTATATCAACAAAACGAATTTAAAAACTTATAAATTAAATAATAATTAACATATTACCCAATAAGGAAATATTCTTTTTTTTCAAAATGACAAAGTACCCACTAAGGGTTTTGTTATATTATATATATAAGAGATTTGTGACAAAAGACGAGGGTCACAAAAAATATTTTTCTAGAAAAAGGGAAGCATATTTTAGGGTTTATCTGTGAAATTTACCTGCGGCTGGTTGAAGATGGTAAGTATCATTGATTGATTGATTGATAGATAAATAGATAATAATTACAATGAATTTATTTACTGTGAACAGATATATCGCTAAAGGAAGAAGAAGAAGTTGTTGTTGTTGTTGATCTGATGAAACAAAAGCCACCAAAGAAACTGAAACGTAAAAAGGTGCGTTTGTTTGGGAATCGGAAGCTCAATCTCAAGCTTCTCGACGACTATCCAGGCTCTTACTTCATGGTATGCTACTATCACTATACTTTCCACATGCAATCTAACCCCTAATTCTATTCTAATATATGTGTTTTAACTTATAATAATGTTTGTTGATGATATGCTGTGTTGGAAAGTGATACGATTACAATGTCCCATACAACGACCCACTCGTTATACAAGTCCAAGTCTTTAGGAGTACTTGGCCACTATTTGACTAGGCACTATTTTAATATTTTTCATATGCATTTGAATGTTTCTTTGTTTAGGTTAGTAGTAGTAGTGCATGCATGAAGTTAGGAAGAATAAAGAAACATTAGTGGTTCCCACCATCACATGTTCTACTAGTAGTTGCATAATTTTAGCATTTGCTGTTGAAGTCTTTCACCTGTTTAAGTTGTAATTTTGCATGAGAAGAATAGAACAGAAAATTGGCTCAAGTACTCTGGTTTCCTTCTTAAATTCTTGGAGATTTGCTAACTCGATTAGCTATTCATTCATCTTTGGAGATTGACCTCCTCTAATTCGTCTCTATCAGAAAGTGAACTTAGGTGTACATATTTATTTGATTTTTGTTTTAGGAAGTAGTGGCGTTTAATTGTACAAATATTCTATTAATGCAATTCTATAAGTTTAGTTTCGCTTTTGTTGAATGGAGGAAATGCCATTGCGTTTTCCCTATCTGGGGGCAAAAACAGTATGGACCAAATAGACTTCTGTTTGGGCTCCAAAAATCCAAATCCTCAAATACAGACACTAATATTCTCTATTAAAAGTACAGTTTTAGGACTTTACGTATATAATTAGATACAGAGAAACAAAGTAGACGAGGAACTGTAACAAGATATGAAAATTGGCCACTAAATCATTGGACTGTTGACGGAACCACCTGACCAAGGAGCAACTAGCGCCGGACTCATATTTACACTTTCATATAATATTATACTCATTAAATTCCTCTTCTATTCTATCTGTGCAGGATGTCAGGTGCAACGGCTGTTTCTTCGTGTAAGTGGTCTTTCTTTTCAGTTACTGTATTATTCTTATTATTATTACACATCAGTGGACCATTATGGCCTGGTCAGTCTTGATCAAATACAACTCATTATATTGCTGTTTTGACACACACCAGTTTGTTGAATGCTTATCATTTTTGAAGGATAATTCTCTCTCTCTCTCTCTCTCTCTTTTTTTTTTTTTTTTTTTTTTTTTTTTTTTTTTTTTTTTTTTTTTTTTTTTTTTGGTGTGTGTGAAAAACAACAAAAAACGTTGGCTTGAGTAATTCCTAATCTGATGTTGTTTTTGTTCCTCTGTGTTTGTGCCCCAACAGAACAACTATTCATAGCCACCCTCAAGACTGGCTTCCCTGTCCTGGGTGTGGTAAGCTCCTTTGCATGCCAAGCGAAACCCCTGGTGGTCATTGTACACTCCGTCCTACCACCACCTTCTGGAGGAAGACCGACAAATCCTTCAATGCATTTGTTCGTCGTCCTACTTTGCCAGCCTACTAATTAATTAGATGCTCTGTGTTACCTAAACTTTTATGAGATATTTATGTTTAAATAACTCAAGTTATGTATGTAATGGATCTTTCTTTCATACAATCTGCATCAGTTATGTTTTTAACTTGGTATTTTGTTACTATTAATTTCCATGTGTAAAATCTATTCTGCTGCTGCTGCTGTGTTGGAGATCTTTTTGTTTTTCTCTTCTTTCTATATCTGTTTCTCAAATAGCCATTTTACTTGCTGTATCAGATTGCACTTATCAAACAATTTTGACCCCCGCCCATTTAACTCCTCATATAGTTAACATGGCTATGAGATGAGGCACACACTATGCATTTGTCTGTTCAGCTTTATCATGACACCAGGACGACATATATGAAGTGGCAGGTTCGTATTTTTAATACTTGAATTCCTGTCTCAAGAAAGAAGGCTGAAGCGCCTTCTGATAAAGCAGATGCGTGTGTGGTTCAGTGATTCTGCACAATAAACATCTATCTTCACGAATAAAACAAGTATCAAAAGAGGTTACAGTGCCATGAATTTGATTCCAGATAGTTGCCAATAGATGAAAAAAGGCTAACCAACATAATGAAACATTATCATCCAACTGTAAAGTCACTACAACTTACAGATGAAACAGGATTGATCAGAATTAATCGTACTAGCTGCAATACACTAACCTCATTATACAATCATCAATTCAACACTTTTATGCAAGCTTAAAATTAGTCATACTAGCTACAATACACAAAGAGCAATTCACACTTTACTTATTCAGTAGCAAAGACTTGATCTCTCAGAATGAATTAGTAAAAGATTGGTTTGGTTGATCCAAATACAAATAGTTACTTTGTTAAACATCTATATACATGAATGAGATCTATTTATGTTCAATGATGGATTTAATGCTCTTCTTATCGTATAAACGCGAGTACAACCAAAAGAAGCATATGCGCAAAAGTTTTCTTTTACACCAGGCTTGACATTATGCCTTGTGCATCTCATTGTGCTAGAAAAAGCATATCGTCAGTGTCATCATCCATATGCTTGCCTTGTACAAATTTGATAAGCTATGGGTCTGCGGGGTGAGCTTACTAGTTTTTGTCCAAAAGTCTCATTAACGTTCGTTTAAGTTCATTTATTTATTTATGTTTAAATATCATATTTTTTAATTGAATAATTTTAAAATTGGTTTGTTTAAATAAAAGAACACTTATAAACAATATATTGCTGATTGCTCATTTATGTTCGATGATGTTCTTAGTGTCTTAATGAACGAACATGAACAACTAATTTTCTTAATAAACGAACATGAACAAGAAAATTCGTCCGTTTAAGCGTTCATGTCTGTTTATTTGTCCAGTTAAAATTAAACGAACGAACATACAAAGTTCCGTTCGTGTTCGTCCGGTTCGTTCACAGCCCTATGCGCGGACGTCACATATAGGGGTCATACTAAAGAAGAAAGTAAATTCGAGTAATCAGTAATACTTCAATGAATGTTACACAGCACGAACTATTCTTTTGCCTTTTACTTAAAAAACACAAAACGAGAAGACCCAATGAATGTTACACAGCACGAACTATTCTTTTGCCTTTTACTTAAAAAACACAAAACGAGAAGACCCAATCCATCCTTACACTACCAAAATAATATATGATATCTCTTTGACATAAAAATATAGCTAAAAGATCTTTACATCTAAGTCAAACACTTGCCCTTCCAGAGTTTATATGAACATGGTGGAAACAAAATCTGGTTTGTTGGTTTTTGTTTAGGTTAATAACAGAACAGTCAAACTGCATAAGCTACGACCAAGTTGGTTCAATCCATACATGAGGGTGAATTTCATAGCTTGTTCTCACAAACTTCTCTTCAATGCTTTTGGAATTGAAAGTGTCATACTTGCATGTTTCGAGTGAATAGAACACTGCCCTCTTGCTCTTGGAATGCAACTGTGGAAAATAGATCTTGTTCTCCATATGCGGAGACTTGGCTTCAATGCAGAGGCATGTCGTGCCTGAAATATAAATCATGTGCCTTCCTAAACCATCTATTTTCTCCCATTCTTTTGTAGAGTTGAGCTTGAACACCTCAACCGATTCTCCAGAAAACCCCACAATTACTAGCAAAAGATTTTGATCGCATTTTGTAAGGAAATGTGATGCATGCGATGTGCAACTACTTGTGGGGGCTCGGGATACATCTTTCTCCCAAGAGTAATCTTCTCCACCCATATATTTAAGAATACTAAGTTTTCCCTCTTTACACAAGGCATATAGATCTCGGCCATAAAATGTTGGAAAAGAGTATGGATGAGCGTTGCCAAAGTCCAGATGAATCGCACGCCATGTTTGTTCTCGAGCTACATAGTGGATGTAAATATTACTACGTGAAAATCCGACAACCATACAATCTGGGGAAGTAGGTGGTGCAGAGAAACAGAATCTTCCATAATAGTTAAGTAAAGGTGGAAGCTCGCAGATATCACCTGTGAAGGGGTTGCAGAACACCAGCGCACGGGCATCATTATAGTACAGCAACCAACCGAATCTCGAACATAGTATTTTGTTACACAAGACCCGCTCATTAAACTTTTTCATAAAGTACTTTTCACCCAACATTGGATCTGTACAGGTGATAATACCTTGTTCTTGGTCTACCACCATTAGCCAGGGTGAAACTACTGAATAATTGCTTAATCTCCGTAAGGCTGATTTCTCCCTCCATTTGATCAAAGGTGCTGCTATATGACAACGTTTGCATGTAGCACGAAAGTTCATGTATTCCACACCAACGCAATGATCCAAAATCATTTCCAAAAGATGAAACGGAAGATTGAGTAGGTGTGATTCATTAAGATCAACCACATCATCCGTTATTCTTCTTACCACTATCTCGTCATCCTTGTCCTCCACTTCTTGTTTAGAATCAACAAAATCACCTTCTAACCTACACAGCAAAAAAATCTTGAGAAAACAATTCCTTTTATTACATGCAATTACAACACAAACCAATTACTAGCAATACCTGCAATCCCACAAAGATACATGGCTTGTTGGCAGCACTTGAGAAGGCATATCAGATAAGGAGATGGTTTTATCTCTGAAGTTATAGGAGTGTATTATGCTGCCCATTACACCACGAATGTGTACATAACCCCCAAACTCTGAGGCAATTCCAGGAAAGTAAAATACCGAGTGATCACGAACAAGATCCACATAAAATACTGCGTCTTTGAGATCTAACAGTTCTTCCCACATCATATGAGTTATGTAGTTGAAGTCCTCAATGTCTTCATCGGTTACTTCTTCCGGTGTCATATTAGTCAAGTCCCAATCCTTGAGTCCTTCCAATAACTTTTCGCACTTGATTATACTAGCCATGTCCAATTTAAACACAACCACAGCACCAATTGTTTTCTTTGTTTTCTCACTGAAGGCTACTGTAACGTAAAACAATTCTGAACGATATCCTTTGAGATAATTACTCGCATAATAACCGTCAGTAAGAAAGTAAGAATGCAAAGGGCATCCCCCAAATAACTGTAATTTTATGACAACCTCTTTATCCCTAATTACAATGTGAACGTGAATAACATATTCAGCCAAGAAGCTGTCTGTATTCAGTGCAAACACTTTACCATCGCAACAGGTTAGGCCGTGTACTAAAGTTCCATTACCGGATATCCTCTTGAGTTGGTGGACATATGACATTTCCATCCATCTTAACCTCTTTCTTTTACGGTCTAGCCGACAAAAAACAAATGTAGATTTTTTAGCTCTTGTTAACAAGAGAACTGAGCTAGGATCATCAGGAGGATATGACAGACAACAACTGTTGATATCGTCACATTCTCCATCTTTCAAAATCATGGGAGGGAGTTGAATGATTTTAGAGGTCACTGGATTCCAAAGAGACCACATGGTGTTGTTGGAGAGAATCATCCAGCCATAAAAACACCCTCGGATGCGATTCTCAAGCAACTCAGGGATATGACACTGATAATGAAACAGCGGGTCATGTATGGTGTAGAAAAACTGGCCTCCAGTGCCGTCTTTATCTGTTTCTAGGCTTTGAGAAACCAACCATGGGTATTTTGGGCATAAGGGAGGAAATCCTTCACACACTAAACCATGTCTTTGCTCCATCTAAGAAATTTTATAACAATATTATTAGTTTAATTTAAGCAGTATTATACTTTAAACAGAATCGACACATAACAGAAAAACTCGTTAAATATATACTTCAAAGTACTATGCGATGAAATCAAACATAAATATAGAACTAGAACTCATAGTTCACAGTAATAATATCAAGTTTGATGAATTATGTTAGTAAACATAAGTCACATTGTTTCACATATGCAAGATGTATATGTTGTACTTACAAAAACATCATCTTTCAAGTTTCACCCACAACCCATTTTTCAAACCGTTTTCTGAAATCATATAGGAAAGACGACTTGGTTTTCTTTATCAAGAAAGTATGCATAATGAATTATGCAATTAAACTTAAAATCATTGCCTTAGACCCACGTACTCTCTTTTCTATCGGTTCTATAATCAACAGGACTCAGTTTTTTCGATCAAAAGATTAAGAGAATAGACACATATGAATCTACTTAATTAGAAGTATATCCTATAGAATTCAAACTTGATGGCTCAAACTTCACTCTAATAAAAAGAATACATTTTTTAGTGAGTTATCCAAGCAAACATTTGTCAAGATCTACACATATTGTGAAAGCTGTTATCGTAACTGAATAGACTAATGTGCATAGAAGTACGTACACGGGTGTAACTAACGAGCGAGGCCCACCAAGCCCGAGCTTTGGCTTGATATCTATATCTATACTACTATATAATGTATTTGAGACTTTTCTAACAAACTTGTTAAGACTTTTTTTCTTACTTCTAACAACCATTCAACAATTTATAACAACCCTAACAACCACCACCAATAACCACCCTAACAATTTATAACCACGCCAACAATCACTTTCCACTACCCCACCTCCTTCCTCTTCACAACCAAAAGAATCAAACCCCCCAACTGTATGTATATATAAATGGAGTTATCGTCGGTTTAAATTTTCACTTTTGAGGACTATATGGTATCCGCCCTCGCATCGCGCGGGCACCCTTCTAGTACTTATAAGGTTACTTTAAAACTCGAGCTTGGATGGTTTTAGCTTTATACATTAAGCTTGAGCTCAACTAGTGAAAAACAGTATACAAGTTCATGCTTGACCCAAGGTAGACTCGCTTTTATGATGTGGCCGATAAAATAAAGCTCAACTCAATTTCAGCTTGGTAATTAAGCACACTAGGTTGGGGCTCGTTTGCTTATTACAAGCTCGTTATGGATACAACTATATTCTTAACTAAATTACATACATACTCGTCTAAGCTCGTCTAGCCTTGCGAACCTAGCTAACCGGTCTTTGGGTATGATCAAGCTCGTTTAGAGTCAGCTAGTTTCAAGATTTTCTAGATCGAGTTAATATCGAGTAGCTTACAAGCAACTCAACTCGTTTACATCCATACATAGAAGCAGCCCTATATGGTGGTATAGAATAAACACAATGGAATCTATACCATCTTATAATGCATAAAGCACTTCTATAATTAGTATACTTAATTTTAAGCCTTACAAGTTTAGAAGCTTAAAGTACAATTCATTCAAACACAACTACACAATTAATACCATAAATGAATATAATTAGACATTTACAAGTTTAGAAGCTTAAAGTACACACCATTTTGTTTTTGCCATTAAAGTTTAAAATTAATGACTTAAAATTGATCATTATGTATATTAAATACAATTAATTAAATAGTCAATAAATACAATTAATACACTTATTAAAACACCCCTTACATAAGAAATACAAATTATCAAGCATATTGTACAACCAACTTAAATACAATTCCTGCATTAAATGTCACTAATACAAATAATAAAGCATATTATACAAATTTTTAAGCCCGAACGGGCAATGGGCCAAATGGGCTCGAGCCCGAACGGACACGAGCTAAACGAAATTTTTGATATCCGTAAATTTATTGTCAAAAAGAACATAATAAACTAAAATATGTTCACATATTGTACAAACCAAGCAAACTACTAAACAAAAACATAAAATAAATAATAAATAAAATAATACAAACAAAGCAATATTTCATCAAACTTTTGCCATAAAAAACTAATCAGTAAAGCTATTGCCAAAAAAACATACAAATAAAATAAATTATTAATCGAAAAAATTAAATTACAGGGTGCCCGCAGCTGCATCGCGCGGGGACCTGCTTAGTATGCAAGTATACAAAATTTGGGCTCGACACATCTTCCAAACGTGTTCTTAATTTATCAAAGAAAGACACGATTTTTAAGAAAAAAATTACAAAAAATCAACACGTACCTATTATGTTTAATAAAAGCAATGCAAAATCGGTATTTAGAAGCATATATCGGATAGAGTATAAACTTAAAGAATCAGAAAACTTATGACTTACAAAAAGCAACAATGTTACAGTAATTTGTACTCCGTATTATATTTAAAAGATAGAAGTCGTACCTCAAAAAGTATGCCTGTAGCTTATAAAGCTAGACCGATCGATATTCTAACTTCGATCTATCAATAAAATTTTGTCAAATCTTTTTAACTTATAATCGAGGGTTAAAAAAAAAATAAAAAAAAAAAAAAAAAAAAAAAAAAAAAAAAAAAAAAAAAAAAAAAAAAAAAAAAAAAAAAAAAAAAACGCCGCTTCTGATTAAAAAAAGTTTCTACCTATTCATGGTTTTTGCACAGGTTTTGCAGGGGGTTTCAGGATCGAATGATCCAAACAACATGTATAATCATCATTTAAAGGAGCAATAAAAGGAAACAAGGAAGATGGGTTGAACGGGCAGGGGCGGAGCCAGGATATTTTCTGAGAGGGGGCAAAAAAAAATTTTTTCTACGGCAAGCCAAAAAAGAAAAAAAACTTGTGCAAGACTGTCGCAATTTTTTTACCAAACAATAACTAAATACGTCAATTAAAGCAAATGAAACCGACAATCTTATATTAGATAGGTGGCATGGCAATGTTAAAAACTTCCTCGTTTTACAAATATGTGATTTTAATTGTTGAAAAACTCGTTATTATGGATTAAAACAATTAAGTATGTAAAGTTTAATAAATCTTTACAAGGGAAACAAATGATTAGCACAAAATAATTTTTTTCATTAAGTTTATAATATCTACCAAGAGAGTGTGAAAAGATAAAATGAGAGTAAACTTTACAATCAGAAAACAGAAACTGATATTGACAAAATATGCCTAAACTTAAAAAGCACTACCAAGTATACATGAGACTAAAAAAAAAACACAAATTCAATATACAAAGAATAGCTACTACAACCCAGTATAACTAAAGAATAATAATATTATATATATATATATATATATATATATATATATATATATATATATATATATATATATATATATATATATATATATATAAATCAGTTACTTTCCCCATTTGACCATTTCTATGCAACACGTGACCATACATGTGACCACTGGCAAAATAGGGAGTCTTTTGAAAAACCGCATTACGTTAAAAGTTCATTTCTAAATTTTATTAGACGATTTGTATTCGTGACAAATTTAGAATTTAATTTGTGGCATCAATGTTTGGAGTTAATGTGGAATCGAAATTGGAAAAGTATTATTTTTGAACTGGAATTATATGTTGCATTTTGATAAATCATGCACCCGTAGCACTACGTTGACTACGGCACTAGAAAAACCTAACGAGTTAAGCCAATTGAATTATGGTCGCATTTAAACAATAAGTGAACGTTTTACCCTTTATATGAATCGGGAAGTGTTTTGGGATTTAATGGTGACTTATAAAAATATATTTCGGCGACGTTTAATATTTTTGAAAGTAAATAATTGTGTTACGGGGAAACCGGTTAATAGTATTCACCTAAACTTAAAAGTTATTGTGGTTCATTTTGGAAACATGAGACTTTAGAGACCAAAGTGTAAATTTCGGGTATAATAACCCTTTTCCCTAACCCTAACCTCATAACACATCCAAAATCTCCCACACCCTTCTTCCTCCTTTTGTTCGCCGCCGGCTACACCCACCAACACCATCACCGCCGACCTCCTAACAACACCACCACCACCATTCGAACCCCCATCACCTCCTCTTCTCGATCCACCACTACACGCGCCCTAAAACCTATATTTCTATCACGAATCCACCACAAATTCGCCATATTCTTTCTTGTTTTTGAAGTTTCTTTACGTTTTGGTTCTAAGAATCGAAGGTGAGACGAGTTTAACTCGTATTTTGGTGAAAAACGTGACTAAGGGTCACGAAGTTAACATATTCGTTTGGGTTGTGGTTAAAAACATGAAACTCAAGTGGGTTTTTGATAAAATAAATGAAATAATGAGTTTGGTATCCGGGTTTATTGTTTTTCTTGATGGGTCGAGCCATAACCGAGAGCTTTTGCTCTCGGCTTGTGCTAAATTTGAACTAGGATGGCTTTAGATGAGTTTTGGTACTTGGGTTTTGATTGTGGAATGTTTGGAATCATGTTTGTGGTTGTTTGGTTCACGGCCGACGACCCAAGGGTCCGTTTGGTTGCTTGGTCGAGCTCATTTGAGCCTAGCCGAGACCTACGTGGTCTCGGGTTTGACCCTTGTGGTTCGCGAATGAGCTAAGACTCTTGTGGAGTCTCTTGACTCGGGTTCGAATTGGTAAACCGACCCGAGGATATGCGTGGTTTGATGTCTTGTCGATGTTATTCATGGTTATATTCTTGATTGTTCTATTATTGTTGAGGTTGTTTCATTTGTGGCCGAAAGGAGTAATAAGGATGGGAGAAACGACAATTAGAATGACGGAGATAGGATTAGTTGGGTACCGTAGCCGGACCCGGAACTTGTAGTTTGTTTGAGTGGATGGATTTGATATGATTGACGGGGTTATTTTTGTTATTCGACATGTGTAGTTGGACTTGGACTATGGGCCGAGAAGTAATGACTCGGACATATGACTTGTGTATGTTATAACTCGCATGAAAAATAAAAACTCGTAATAACTTATATATCGATATAAACATGCGTTATATATATACGTATATATAAATATATGAACGTGTAAATGTGAGTATATATGTAAATATATATATGTACGAATGTGTATATAATAAATAAGAAATCACGAGAACTAAAATTAATAACGTTAGCGACCAATATTAGACTAATAACTTAGTATAATATCGTCGATAACTCTTTGGGTCTAAACAGTCAACAAAAGTCAACCAAATAATTGGTCAACTAAAGTCAAACTATCTAAGGCTCAATGCAATGGACCAAGGAGTATAGGAATATTCCCCGGGTCGTTATGTCCCGACGAGGTGTGAATAGTATTAAAACGACTTGTGATCGGGTGATTTTGAACAGGAATAGGGTTTATGGGTGAGTGAACTAAGGAAACGTAAATGAAATAGCTTAAACAAGCTATGAGATCAAACACGTAAAAGGAAATGACTTAAAAACGTTTAAAATCTAAAAACGCGAAAATTAAACAAAATAAAACGTAAACGTACAAAATAAAAAGTGAATTCTGCCCAATACAACTCCCACGGATGTGAAAATTATATTTTTGGAATCATAAAAGTAAAAGAAAATTATTGAAAAATTAAAATAATTTTTACAACTAATTAATTAATTACTATTAATTAAAAACTATATTAAACTATTTAATAATACATTAAATATTAAGAAAATACAAAATTAACCTAGAAAAATTAATTATTTACTATTTAATAATTACTAAAAACTATTTTTGATTTTTTATAAATAGTAAGTTTTTTTCACGTTTTTTTTCATAGCCGAAAAAATCACATATGATATATCATATATGATATTACATATCATATATGATATGCAATATCATATATGATATATCATATATGATACTCCCTCCGTCCCAATTTATTTGTCCACTTTTGACTTTTGAAGTCTTTCTTTTACAACTTTGACCTCAAATATTCTTTTTTGTGTTGTATAATACTTGATGCAAAATATATGAATTGATTGAGTTTTAAATGTATTTTCATTGGGTATAACTTCTATCAAGTATTGAATAACACAAACAACACAATTTAAGGTCAAAGTTGAGAAAGAATGACTTCAAAAGTCAATAATGGACAAATAAATTGGGACGGAGGGAGTATGTAATATCATATATGATATATCACATATGATATTTTTCGGCCACGAAAAAAAACGTGAAAAAAACGATTTTTTTTTTTGTCGAAAGTATATCACAATGTATATCTATAGAAAGATAATTAAATGCTCATCGCGATGGTATAATTATTTTCACTTAACGATTAACGGTTTAAGAGATAATTAAATTATAAAAAATGGGTGAAGTATTAAATGCTTTTAATCTCAACCATTGATTTCTTTTTAGATGGATGGTGTGGATGAGTCCCTTAGTATGTGAGGAATGTTTGGTTTTTTAAATAACTCAACTCATGTATATTAAATACAATTAATTAAATAGTTAATAAATACAATTAATACACTTATTAAAACACCATTTACATAAGAAATACAAATTATCAAACATATTGTACAACCAACTTAAATACAATTCCTGCATTAAATGTCACTAATACAAATAATAAAGCATATTATACAAATTTTTAAGCCCGAAAGGGCAATGGGCCAAATGGGCTCGAGCCCGAACGGACACGAGCTAAACGAAATTTTTGATATCCGTAATTTATTGTCAAAAAGAACATAATAAACTAAAATATGTTCACATATTGTACAAACCAAGCAAACTACTAAACAAAAACATAAAATAAATAATAAATAAAATAATACAAACAAAGCAATATTTCATCAAACTTTTGCCATAAAAATCTAATCAGTAAAGCTATTGCAAAAAAAACATACAAATAAAATAAATTATTAATCAAAAAAATTAAATTACAGGGTGCCCGCAGCTGCATCGCGCGGGGACCTGCTTAGTATGCAAGTATACAAAATTTGGGCTCGACACATCTTCCAAACGTGTTCTTAATTTATCAAAGAAAGACACGATTTTTAAGAAAAAAATTACAAAAAATCAACACGTACCTATCATGTTTAATAAAAGCAATGCAAAATCGGTATTTAGAAGCATATATCGGATAGAGTATAAACTTAAAGAATCAGAAAACTTATGGCTTACAAAAAGCAACAATCTTACATTAATTTGTACTCCGTATTATATTTAAAAGATAGAAGTCGTACCTCAAAAAGTATGCCTGTAGCTTATAAAGCTAGACCGATCGATATTCTAACTTCGATCTATCAATAAAATTTTGTCAAATCTTTTTAACTTATAATCGAGGGTTAAAAA